>CAKNXH010058406.1:28219-93770 GCA_932178445.1 Andricus quercusramuli | reverse complement strand
AAGCTCTCAGGTTACGAGTATGTCGCTATGTGAATTGGCTCGTAACAGTCTTGACATTCATTTTGTAACTTAAATTGTTTCAGCAAAAAATTTCAAAATTCGAATTGATGAAAAATAGTTTTCTGATGATAAAAATTGTTCAACCCACGTTCAACTAACATGGAGTTTTCCTCATCTGAACGTATATATTTTTTTAATATTTAACAAAAATGGTGGGCATTTCCATAAGCCAGGAATGAAGACATTTTTTTGTTTATGAAAATTGAATTTTTTTATTTTTTCTCGGAAATAGTACAAGACATCATAAATGCGTAAGAGAACTTTTTGTGGAACTTTTTTAAATGTGAAAACTATTTTCTCAACATTTTTTTGTATCTGTTGTTGTTTTCAAGAAAAATGCGAAAATTCGATTTTATTAAAAAAATTCTCCTGCCCACAAAAGTTATTTAGCCCACATTAAACTCACAAGGTATTTTCCTTATTATAGTACAAATTCCACAAAAAATTGGCAAGAAATATAAGTGTGGGTTTTTTGAGAAAATCGACTTTTAACATTTTCAGAAAAACTGCTTCCATTTTGTTAATTTTGAAGGTTCTTTTTTTTATCTGAAAAGAAATCGTAAATATCTCAATTAGGTCAACAGTTATACGAGTTTAGAGAAAAATTTGGGATTTTTAGGAAAACAAAGCCAAAAATTCAAATACGAATAACTCTGTAAAAAATTTTTTTCACAAATCGCAAAAATACGTATCGCCTAATTTCCTCTAAAAAACAAAATATTTTGTCTCCGAGAGATTCTGCAACTTCAAGTGTAGAACCTGCCTGATTTGAAATGGATTCGGTCTATATATATATATATATATATATATATATATATATATATATATTTCCACTTTGGAACAAACTGCCTGTGTAAATTAGGGAAGCGCCTTCCAATTTTCACTCCAAAAAAGCTTTTTCCAGGTATTTGATTAATATGGACAATACCACTCTAGAAATCACTCCGTGCCGTGCCGAAAGCTGCATGGATCCTGGGTGAGGTGTCTTTAACGGTGACTCTGGGATACCGGGCGACGTCTCAGAGTATCAGCCTTATCCTTGCACGCCGGGCTCTACAAGGATTGACAAACCCTTCCCCTAGCTGCTCGTGGGAACAACAATGAAACCAACAAACCACCAAAATGTTGTAGATGCGGTTCAAAACGATCAAACGTGCAGAGTACCCGACAATGGATCGGCAAACAATGCCGACCATCCTAGAGTTCGGGGTGCTGAAAATAATTTAAATGGAAACACGGCGAAGAACCGGCGAAACGCCCACATTCAGTGGACGGATCAACTTAAGAATGACGTGCTAGACTGCTACGATGCCAGTATTATTCCTGTTCGCGGAGGCTTTATGGCGCGTATGCATACTCTGTGGTGCCAAAAACACCCAGAGCTTCAATACGTTTCGCATCAGTCTTTGCGAAATCAAGCCGACTACCTCCGGAAGAATGGATACGTACGCGGAGCGCTTCCTCAACCGCTGCTTGAACAAGCTGCAGACGAAGATTAAACGACATTAAGACCAACCGCAGAAAGCAGGCACCTTCTGTAAGATGATCGTAATTTCAGTACAAGGAGGAACATCAACATGCAAGTTCCTCTCAAGCCCCAAGATCTGGCTGAAATGGATGCCTCCCTCCGTGGAAATCTCTCGCAAGAGTCCGACCTCTGGACCATCAATTGCTGAGTTTATGGTGCTGCGAGAGCTTTGGCTGATTCAAATCGATGGCTGAAACCGACGATGGATCAGAAGACCAGACGACGCTTGCATCAACTGAACAAGAAAATTGGATGGGCAAGACAGAATGCGTCCCGTGTTCAACGTGTGATTGACTACATAACATATGGTACACCGTTCACGGAAAGGGTTCGAAAGTTCGCCCAAGAACTAAGGACCTTGAATCAAACACTGAACAAGTCAAAGCTGCTGACAATCAAGCAGCATATTGTTGACAAAATAAGGCTGTTATCTGACGCAAGGAGGAGGATACAGAAAAGGGAGAGATGGAACAGGGAGAATCAACAGTTTCTTGCTGACCAATCACGCCTCTTCAGTGATCCCCCTGTTTTTGTAAAAAATCCACCCAAGCCCAAGGAGGTAGAGACTTTTTGGAGAGAGGTGTACAAGATCCCGAAAACACTAGAGTTGAAAGAAGATACTGACAATATCATCCGCTTGAAGGAGTTTTGCGGCAGCCTCATAAAATCTGAGGAGGAGTGCCCATCAGTCACTGCCGAAGATTTTTTCATATTTAAAATCGGAGGCGCCCATTCCGCAGTGGCTGGTGTTAGGACGCACTGTACTTCTACCAAAAAAAAGCAACTTGTCCAGACCAGAGAATTACAGGCCAATAACTTGTTCAAACACACTGTATAAGATCTTTACAGCTGTCCTTGACAACAGGATTGTTCGACGAATTGAGCCTGTATGGCGAGAGATGTACGAACAACGTGGCTCGAAAAAAGGTGTAGCAGGCTGTCGAGAGAACCTGCTAATTGACAGGTGTGTCTGTAAAGACGCTGCCGCCCATCAGCGCGTCCTGTCAATGGCCTGGATTGACTACCGGAAAGCTTTCGATTCAACCTCTCATAGACTTATCATCTGTCTGCTAGGAAGCTTGAAGGTACATCCACACATAGTGACATGCATAGAGAGATTGATGCTTCTTTGGAAAACTAGATTTACCATCTCATCTAGGAATCATCGCCTGACGACGAACAAGGTCACCTTCCAGAGGGGCGTCTTTTAAGGTGATAGTATGAGCCCTTTGCTTTTTTGCATCACACTTCTGCCTCTATCTCTAGCACTACGAAATTCTCCTGGATACCTCTGTGGCGACACTAATCAGCGTGAGCATAAGGTCACTTATGTATTTTATATGGATGACCTGAAGATCTATGCCGCTGGTGAAAGCAAACTTCAAACTGCTGTAAATATCGTCAAGAACTGCACACGAGAGTTTGGGATGGACTTTGGTTTGGACAAGTGTGCTAAAATTCATTTGAAGAAAGGAAAGATCACTGGTGTTCCCAAGGACCCTGAGCTTGCGGATATAAGTGTTATCAGACATCTCAACACTGGAGAGACCTATACATACCTGGGCGTGCCTCAAAGCCGCATTTAGGACGTAACATCAGTGAAGGAGTCTCTCCGAAGCAGATACAAGAATCTTCGTCGACAGATTTGGTCTTCCAATCTGTCGGCGTTGAACAAGGTATCTGCGACTAACATGCTTGCCGTCCCGGTTCTACTCTACTCGTTTGGGGTGGTTCAATGGACGAAGAACGAGCTTAAGGCCCTTGATGTCACCACGCGTAAGATCATGCATATGCATAAAAGCTTGCATATCAGTTCGTCAGTTCCGCGATTATACATTTCACGCCGTCAAGGCGGACGCGGACTTCTGAATCTCCAATGTCTTCATAACCGAATTGTTTTGAGTACAGCTTACATCGTTGCGAATGGCAGAGATCCTCTCCTAAAGATGGTCAGAAACCACGAGATGATTGGCGAAGGAGCGTTCCTTTATAAAGCCGCGGAGCAAGCTGCCGAGGCCCTTGGCCTGAATTTCAACATCAGAAGTTAGGAAAGTGCATTACTCCATCTAGATGCTTCACGTCTAAAAGCCGAAGTAAAGAAAGCAGAGTCAAAGCAGCAAATTTTTGCTTTCCTCAAATCGTCAGGGCTCAATTCAGGTTTAGAGGGCTTTATTTTGGCATGCCAGGACGGTGTAATCTCCATCTTAGCATTCCGCGCCCGCATTTTATGTCAAAAAGTTCCCAGTGATAGGTGCAGAGCGTGTGATGCACACGCTGAGTACCTAGAACACATAATATCAGGGTGTCCGACCCACGCAGAAACAACGTATATCTATATATATAATGCGGCCCTAAGAGTACTTTATTACCACCTTTGTCGTTCTTACGGTGTTGGTCGCGACCGTGCCCTGCTGAACGCTCCAAGGGATATAGAGTCAATTGTCCGAAACGAGAAGTGCCACATTTTCTGGAACTACGATTTTCGGGCAGCAGTCTCCGTTGCGCACTCGAGGCCTGACATTGTTCTCCAAGACTTCGAGAAACGAACGATATTCGTGATCGAATTCTCGGCTCCGTCCGAATACAACATCACTGCAAAGGAGACAGAAAAAGAGGAGAGGTATCAAGACCTTAAAAGAGAGCTGCAACGACTGTACCCAAAATATTCGGTACGAGGAATTGTCCTTGTGATAGGTGCTGTCGGAGTTGCTAAATTATCACTGGTTCGTAACCTTGAAGCCATACCCGCGTGCCAAAAATATGCCAAGGCACTTGCGAGGTGGATGCAGAAAGCTATCATCCTTGGGTCGCTTCGTGTCCTCAAGACACACGAGGGTTTCGCCGGCCTGTCGTTGTGATTTGATCGTTCCCTGTGACCACCCATCTCACGGATGTGAGACGTGGCCACAGGTGTATTTTACCGCGGTTCTACTGGGGGCTATTGACATTTTCTTTTTAGATGGCAGTTGCTCTTAGTGGTACCCTGCGGTAGTTGTTTAACTTTTTTTTCTAATTATATATATATATATATATATATATATATATATATATATATATTGTATATATTCCAGGGACCTGACCGAAATTTTCGTTCCATTTCGTTATTGAAAGAAAAAAATAAGTTTTTACTAAACTTTGATCTGCTATCTCTAGATTTGGACGAAATCATATAATATCTGAAATTACATTGATGATTAAATTCAAACGATTTGTTCTAATTGACAGTAACGAAATGGAACGAAAGTTCCGTTCGGTTGCCTGATATATTTCTTTGTACTATGTACAAGATCCTGATGAAACGATAAACAATTATATGAAAAAAAATTTTTTTCATCATTCATACATCATTGGAGCAATTTTTTTTTCTTAATCAAGAAAATATTCACTAACGATAAATGAATTTTCATACAACTGAAGAAATATTTATTCCATGCTCAAAATGATAGCAATAAAACAATTATCTAAATTTAAAAAATATTCTTTCACGATAAATCGACATTCGTTCAATTGAAAAAACAATTATTTACCACTTGATATAATTGTTTAAATCGATATAATTGTCTATTTTGATATTGATATAATTGATATAATTATTTGATAATAAAATTGATTGATATAATTGATATAATTGTTGCAGCGTAATAATGACTTGTTTTAAAAAAAAATCCGTTCCTAGAATAATGAATATCCATTCAGTTAAACAAATATTTATTGCATTTTGACAATTATCATAATCAACACAATGAGAAAATTTTTTTTCTGTAAAAATATTTTGTCAATCTAAATGTATATTCATTAACTTGAAAAAATATGTATTGCATGCTAGAAGTTGGCATAATCATTGCAACGAAATAATGACATAAATTGGAGAAATATTAATCAAAGAGAAATAAATATTCGTTCAAATCAACAAATATTTATTACATTCTAACATTGATCCTAATCAGCACTATGCTAACATTTAAATTAAAAAAATGTTTTTTTAATATAAATGTATTCTAACCCTCGAATTCCATTTAAAGCCTGCCTATAGGCAGCTTACTAAACTCACGAGAAAATACTCAAAGAGCTGCCAACAGATAGGCTAATTTGAATTGCGCCAGACCGTGAATCCCCACAAAAAAGATCTCACAGTAGTGGGAGGCTGAACTGCGTCGGAAATCCAGGAGGTCCCAGTCGCAGCTAAAACACGGCAGTTACGAATTCCCCAGAAAAGGGCAAGGATCGTAAGATTATGTTGAGAACGGGGCGAGATCTGTCTCGTACCCCGGTCTCATACCGATCTGAATCTTGAGGAGTATCATAACATTATCTGAAGAGAAATCTGAAGATACATTTTAATCCTTTCAGAAAGAGCAATATATTTCAAAAGCGGAGTGAAGTCAACTTCATAAGCCGGTTTAGAAAAATATTTTACTCCATGAGCGACCATTTAATTATCGCTTAAAAGCGAAATAACGTCTCTTTATTGAATATTTGATGCGACTATTTCTCACAAAATTATTCGTGCATTTTCTGTGTTTTCCTTTATTGTGAAATTTTTGAGATATTTTGTGTGGACAGAGATATTTTACTAAAAAGGTGCATTTCTGAGCAGAGCCAGGTCAACCTCGTGTACTGGTGTATGAACTAATCTATGTAGAATAACACGGTGATTGAAAGCGAAACATTTACAGGCGCAGACTCGAGTTAACTTGATCATCTGGCTGCAAAAATAGATAAATTCATCATCAGCGTTTGCAGTTTAGTATTTCACATATCTTATAAATGTCTGGAAGCTTATAGTAAGCGTAATTGAATATTGTGTGAGTTCGAATTCTCAGTGTTTAATGAAATCAGGGAAAAGCCCTTTTATATTTAAGAAAAGATGATAATCACCTTGTGAGCAAGGAATACAGATTTCAAAATTGATTTGACTAGCTTATGCTAAAATGTCATGATACCATAAATCATTACGAGAAGAGCAAGGTCTACTTCTCGCTCTTGTCTGAGTGGTGTTTTCTGGTTATAAAGTAAAGTGCCGCATGCCTGGCAACTATATTCTTGTCGTGATGATTTTAAAAGTGTCCCTTCTGTCACGCCGACCTAATTGTGACCGGCCCAGCCCGTTTCCGCTTACGAGAAACTCTAGAAAGAAAACTATCTTTAGAGACGTTGTATTATATTTGCCTCGTGCTATGCATCGATTTTATTATTAAAATTCTATTGATTTTTATCCTTCTTTTAGATTTACATATTTTATACACTTTCTATCATTCGTTTTTGCGTATGAGCATTTTTTGAGAGCATTGACTCTACTTAATATTTAATTAATAAATTCAACATTTATTTCGCGTCTTCCTTGCGTGGGAATTTCAATCATTACAATTGAGATGGTTTCTATAAAAATTGGAATTTTACCTACTAGCTTTACAGCTCGTGTTTTTCATGTTTCATTTAGTTTATATCAAGCATATAGGCGTTATAAAAAATCCGAAGATCTCAGCTATAGCTGAAAAATTATACCTGCGTGCATCTTCCTCAGAGTAAAAGGCGATACTCAGTGTTAGCAGTATTCAGGAGTTTAAGGAATTCCTATGTATATGAGCTAGGATAGGTTTATTTTGAATAAATGTTTAATTATGTGATTAATCAAGTTTTATTTTCACTCTTGTGTGATTCCCTTTCATTAATCTTATAGTTACTACGAGACCGTACGCGCGCTGAAGCGCGCGCGTTTTACTCATTTCGATTAATAACAGTTTTGAAAATTCTGTCTGATTATTAAAGGTTTTCAATTATTTAAGATTCTTATAAAAGTACATATGCCTAAAAATTATGAAAAAAATGGTGTAGTAATAATTAAATACATTCAATATTATTGCTATGTATATCGTATTCAACTATAATCTATTTAAACAATTATGTAAACACATAATTTTTAACCAAATCACTTTGGCGTTGTTCTCCTAAGAAAATCCGTAATGCTTGCCCAGACCTAACTCGCGAAAACGCCACATACAATTGTCCATGATAAAATACATCTTTACGAAGATCTACTCCGATGTTATCAAAAGTTTGTCTCTGACTTTTGTTAATAGTCATTGCAAATCATTAATAATAGATACGATGGAGGAATACAATTTCTCCTGCTTTATCACCTGTTAAAATTCTACATCGCAAAAGATTATATATCACGTTTTTCGTTGAGAATTCATCTTTTTTGGTAGAAAATTCAACTACTTAGTTGGAAGTGGAACTACTTTGTTAAAAATTTATTTATTCGGTTGATGATTCATCATTCTAGTTAAAATCTCCCTCTTTTGTTGAAAATTTAATTCTTTTGTTGACAATAATGTTTCCTAGATGATAATTAAATAATAATTCCTGTATTTTTTTGAAAATTCAAATTTTGTGGGAGAATATTTAATTTTTTTTGGGACTAATTCATCTTTTTGGTTGGAAATTCCTTAAAAAATAAAAATATTTGTTTGAAAATTCATGTACTTTGTTAAAAACTTCATCTTTTTTGTAAGAAAATTCATATTATCGGTTGAAAATTGATCGTTTTGATTTGAAATTTGTTTTTTTTCTTATTTAGAATTAATTTTTCAAGCTGGAAATATAACTTCCATTTTTTGTCGATAATTTATCTTTTTTGATAAAAATGTAGTCTTCTTGGTTAAAAATTATACTATGTTGTTGAAAATTTACTTTAATTTGATTGGAAATTAATATTTTCACTGAAAATTTAAATAGGTATTCTATTTTTAGTTGAAAATTTATATGTTTTAGGTTAAAATTCAACTATTTATTGAAAATCCGTCTTTTTTGGTAGAAGAGTACTCTCATTAGTTGAGATTTCACCTTTTTGGTTGAAAATTTAACAGTTTTGTTGAAAATTCGTTTGTTCTTTGTTTGAAAATTTATTTTAGGAACTGAAAATTATCCTACTTTATTTTTGGTGGAAAATTTATCTTTTTAGTTTAAAATTCATGTATTTGGTTGGAAATTAAATTTTTTTAAATTGAACATTCATCATTTTAGTTGAAAATTCACTTTAACTATTCCATTTTTTGTGGCAAATTTACTTTTTTTGATAGAAATGTAATCTTTTTCTTTAAAAAATTATCTGTTCAGTAGAAAATTTAATGAATCTATTTCTTAAAGAATTAATTTCTTTGGCTAAAAAGAAAACTGTTCGGTAGAAAATGCTTTTTTATTTTTTGATAGAGAAAATTCATGTTTTGGGTTGAAAAATCCACTATTTGGTCAAAAATTCATATTTTCGGTGGAAAATTCATCATTGTGATTGAAAATAATTTCTTCGGTTGAAAATTTGGTTCTTTTTGGATGAAAATTAATTTTTCTAACAGAAGATATAACTATTCCATTTCTGCTTGAAAATTTATATTTTTGCTTGAAAATTATTTTATTTCGCTGGAAACTCGTTTTTCCTAAATATACTTCTGTAACTGAAAATTGAAATATTATATTTTTGGTTTGTAAATTTATCTTTTTTAGTTTAAAATTGAATTATGTCGTTGAAAAATATTTTTTTTGTCATCAAAAAACACATCTTTTTCTTAGTTGAAAATTATACTATTTCGTTTAAAATTTGGTTCAAAATTAAATTTTTTAAATTGAAGATTCATCATTTTAGTTGAAAAATCACTTGATCTATTCTATTTTTTGTTAAGAATTCATTTCGTTGATTGGAGAAAAAACTATTTAGTTGAAAATTCGTTTTTTTTTTGTTGATAGAAAATTCATCTTTTGGATTGAAAAGTTTACTATTTGGTCAAAATTCAATATTTTTGTTTAAAAATCCATCATTGTGATTAAAAATTAATTTCTTCGGTTGAAATTTCATTTCTTTTCAGTTGAAAATTAATTTTTTTTTCAAATGAAGATAAAACGATTCCATTTTCGCTTTAAAATTTATATTTTCAGTTAAAAATTAATTAATTTTACTGAAAACTCTTTTTTTTAAATATTCTTCTCTAACTCCAAATTTTAAATATTATATGTTTGGTTTGTAAATTTATCTTTTTTAGTTTCAGATTAAATTATTTTGTTGAGAATTCATTTTTTTTAATTGCAAATTGATTGTCCCAAATACAAATTTAATTGTTACGTTTTTTGTTAAAAAATCATTTGTTTCAATGAAAAAAAAAATATCTTGTTAACATTTTTTTTTCTGTTGAACATTTATTTTTCTGACATTTCAACTGTTCTAATTTGGTTGAAAATTGATATTTTGCAGATGAAAATTCGTGTGATTTGTTTCAAATGAGTCTTTTTGATAGAAAATTAATGTTTTGAGCTGAATTTAAAGTGATGCATTTTCCCGCGAAATTTAAAAAATGTAATTATTACTAATGAAAGTAGAAAATACGATTGTTTAAATCCCAATTCAAAATGCCCGAAAATGCTCATTAAATTCTAAAAGAACATAAAGGTCGAGCATATTCTCGAGCATATTCTCATGCTCGTGAGAATTTCTCAAAAGACTACACGTGCGCGTGCTTCTCAACTGTCGCTTTATCCACTGCAGTGTTCCCAATTCGTGCCCCTCCCTCAACTGCGCATGCATCGCCGCGCAGTAAATATCGATTGTCGAAATCGATTGTCGAAATCGATACTTGAGCAACGAATCAGAAGTGCGGGAATAGGCGTTACGATATTTCGACTTCGACTCAATGAACTTTTTAGAATAGGATTCTCGTTCACTGGGTTGATGACGTCACATCACGCGCTATAGCTAACCTCACGGAAGTCGAAGGGTGACAATTGGCGCCCAACTTGGGGCACGAGAAATTAAAAAAGAGAATCAGGCTTGATAACGAATTACATGAAAGTATCGTGTAAAATGGACACTCAAAAGGCTCTCACGTACCTGCCTAATCGGTATGGATATGTTAGATAAACACCGAGCTAGGATAGATCTCGTCACAAAGACACTTCACGGTGGCTTTTAAAAAAGTTAAATGCTATTTTCAGGTACCCCAAAGTTATGAATGGGAGATTGTTTTGAATGCTTCTGAGGAACCATTTTTGATGAAATTAAAATATTTCCCTGAGCGGATTTTTTTTTGCCTGGAAAAAACCTATTGGAAATACCAAAAAGCAGTAAAATGTTATTTTCAAGTTAATAATACCATATAATTACGTTCATATAAAGGTGTTATATGTAAATTAGAATAACTAACGAGAATTTAGTCAACAAATAAACAAAAGAAACGATTTTTTGAAATTTATATCAATATATTTATGAATATTTCATCAAAAAATTCGTATACATAATGTTCAAGTTTCAATATGAATTTCTTATTTTTGATAGGTTTAACTGAATGTTCAGAAGAAAACCATCATAATTTATCTCTTTTATGGGACTTATTACATCTTAACGATTTCGAAGGAACAATTTCAGCGGGCTTGAAACTATTAAATATATTGGTTGGCCTAATGTCCCATAGTAGTTCGTATCATTTGAATTCTTTAGGTACGTTAAGAACTATCGGAAATTGCATTGACAATTTTGAAGCTTGGGAGAGAAGTGGGGGCAAGAAGGACAGCAACAAATTTAAAAATTGTTCTAATTTACCCATAATTTCATCAAATAAGGAAAAAACGATTAACGTTTTAGTTCCGCCACCTGAATTACATGTATTAATTGGAGTGGTAAACACTTTGTTAGATAACATGCATACAAAAATTGAGAATCTTAGTGAAATTGTACATTGTATAATACACATTATGCATTCTACAATAACGTAAAAATATCATGTATATTATACTGACTATATTTTTTAAAAAGAAATTAATTTTGAAACTTGAACATTATATATACGAATTTTTTGATGAAATATTCATAAATATATTGATATAACTTTCAAAAAATAGTTTCTTTTGTTTATTTGTTGATCAAATTCTCGTTAGTAATTCTAATTTACATATAACTCCTTTATATGAACGTAATTATATGGTATTATTAACTTGAAAGTAGTATTTTACTGCTTTTCAGTATCTTAAATAGGTTTTTCCAGGCAAAAAAAAATCCGCTCAGGGAAATATTTTAATTCCATCAAAAATGGTTCTCCAGAAGCATTCAAAACAATCTCCTATTCATAACTTTGGGGTACCTGAAAATAGCATTTAACTTGTTTAAAAGTCACCGTGACTTACCTTTCCGTACCTGAAGGAAGAGCCCGTAGATAGGTAGAAGCAGTTCTAGATCACTTTTTTCCGTACGATTAGCAACTTGCGGCTAGACTGTAGAATGCTGTGAGATTGGTTTCGCTCCTTGTGCTGACTTGCGAATCACAGTGTTGAAGTATCCAATATCGATATTGAAAATCAATACTTGAATTGGAAATCAATACTTGAATCCGGGGAATGGAACTTTTTCGCCTAAAAGTATGGAATGGGATATCTGACGCCACAATATTAAGTTATTAATATTTGCTATCCCCGGAATTGAATTTCTTTGCCCAAAATAATATAATTTATATAGCGTGTGTGTGACGGAAGTTGAGAGTGCTAGGCGATGAGTCATCATCCCTCGTGAGCCGCCGCTCGGGAGATAAGGTGATGACGTAGACGGTGGTGTTGCATTTCAACCCCCGTATATAATTGCTTGTTATTGTCAAGATAATTCTGAGAAAAAATAGTCGGTGCCTTTGAAGTCGGGGTGCATATGTGATATGATTATTTTTAGGGCGTAAATACTTTCAAGGTTACATTTTGCAAGTTTCAACAGGTTTCAGCAGACGAGTGCATGAACATTCCTGATGCGCCATAGCATAATATTGCCAGCCGAAATAAATATTTAATTAAAATCACCCTTTGGCATTTGCCGACATCATGCGTCAGACGCCTCACATTTCATATAATATTAAACGATTCCTGGTAAACAAAATTCCATTCTGATGACGTCATCTTATTTCCAGGAATCCTTATCTATAGCTACATCCTGTTTTGACAATACGAATTTGATTTATTGCTTCCTTTTAGATAAAACATCCTAATTTAATTAAAATCCCCTTTGAGATTTGCCGACATCATGCGTCAGGGGATATCAAATTTCATATAATATTAAACAATTCCTGGTAAACAAAATTCCATTCTGATGACGTCATTCTCGTTTCAGGAATGCTTATCTAAAGCTACATCCTGTTTTGACAATATAAATTTGATTTATTGCCTCCTTCTCGATAAAACATTTTAATTTAAACAAAAATCCCCTTTGACTCTTGCCGACATCGTGCATCAGACGTCTCATATTTCATATAATGTTAAACAATTCCTGGTAAACAAAATTCCATTCTGATATTGTCATCCTCGTTCCAGAAATCCTTATCTACAGGGGGTTACCATACGATGCAACATTGATGATATATAAGGGGGCGCTCTCCCCTTCATTTTACCAGTACAATACTGACACCAGTCAAGAGTGCTTGTTGAATAGCAAGAAAAAGTGTGTTCAATACCTATTTACAAGCAAATTTTCTCTGTGATTTCAGAAAAAGAACTAATAACAAACGTGCACTAGTGAACTTGAAATCTGCAAAGTGTTTTGCATAAGTGTCTGCTGAATTTTCAGTTTAATTTGAAATTGGATTTCGAAATACAATTCTGATGACGTCATCATAGTTCCAGGAATCCTTATCTACAAGGTTGCCATATTTCATCAATTTTGAGACTACCTACGGTGCTGCCATCTTTCATCAATTCTGAGACTATATATGGGAGCGATCTTCTCTTTATTTTGTCAGTGCAACACCATCACCTGTCAAGTGTGTATGCTTATCGAATAAAAAAAGTGTGTGTTGAGGACTATTTAGAAGCAGAATTTTTCTGTGCTTCACAAAAAATGATTCTGCAGTAGTGAGCTTTGAAAATCTACGAAGTGTTTTTATTTTCATGAGCCTCTGCTGATCTGACTATAATTTGAAAATGGATGTCAATGAATATAAAAAATTCCTACAAACCATTAAGGCGGGGTATCAACTCATACTTGAGAAGTAACCTCCATCAGACGATGAAATTAGATGGTGGACGAGGGAAGGAACGAGGAACATAAGAATACTAAACAAAATGCTGAGAAAGAACAAAAATACATCTCTGGGTCAAAAACGGGCGATTATGGCATTGATCGCTAGTCTGAAGACAGCAAGTAGAAGATTTAAGAAGTTGGTGAAAACCGGAGCTTGCATGAGTGAAGCTTCGATGAAACTGCGAGAGAGAGTAATTTGGGATGATGTGCAGAGTGCGTTTAAATCGCGGATAAGAACGGGAGTGATATCCAATTTAATCCATGAGGATTTAAATGCATTTTTAGATGACTGCAAACGAATGTTCATTCCACGAATTAAAAATACTTTGAATAGTTTGGGCAATATCAAAGTTTGTATTGATTTCACTGGGATTTTCAAGGCAATAGTGGCTGGTGAAGAAAAAATAGGTGAAAGAAGTGTTTCAACTCAGAATTACCCTATTCTAACAACGGCAAATGTTGGTGGATGGTTTGAGGAAAATGTGAGAGAACAGGTTCAAGCTAAAATTGACAAACTGAAAACGACAGATTCGGGTTGGACTTTAATAGAAATTGTGAACATAAGGGTAAATATCAATGGATACGCCCCTTTTCAGGTTGGGTCTTCAACTTTCGTTGAATTACTCGATTTTATTCAGAGAAAAAAAGCTGTACTCAACATACAAAATAAAGATTCATATTGTTTTCTCTGGTCAGTAATGGCAGCTCTTTATCCTGCTACAATTAATTCTCGCCGTACTACTGCTTATCCTCAGATTAATGGTTCGGAATTGAAATATAATGATATTAAGTTTCCAATCACTTTTGAGGATATTCCAAAATTTGAAAAAATGAATGGCCTCAGTATAAATGTCTATGGTCTAGAGTTTGATGAATATAGCAAGAAGGAGGAAATTGTTCCAATTTTTCTAAGCCATGAGAAATCCGAGAAACCTGTTATTCACCTTCTCATGATAGAAAATACTGAATTTGATTCAGATACCGAAGTGTATCATTTTCGTTTGATTAAAAATCTATCCCGACTAGTAGAGGCACAAATAACAAAATCTGACCATAGCACTTACTTTTGCGACAGGTGTTTGAGCCATTTTAAATTCGAGAAATCTCTCGAAAAACGTAAAGTTGTTTATGAAAGCCTGAATAATTGCACACTAGTACTTCCCACGGAAAAAGATAACATTTTAAAGTTTAAAAATTATAAATATAAAGAGAGGGTTCAATTTGCAGTATATGCTGATATAGAGAGTTTGTTAGAGCCAGTTACCAATATTCAAGGAAATGCTTATCAAAAACATATACCTAAAAGTGTGGCTTACTACACAAAATGCAGTTTTCACGATTCACAATCTGAACCTCAAGTTTATCGTGAAAAAGACTGCATCACGTGGTTCGTCAATGAGTTGAAAAATTTAGCTGGGAAAGTAGATACTTGTCTCAAGAATCCTATGCTAATGGGTGCGTGGGGATTAAGGCGTAGGCTTTGAACCCACTCCGTCGGCTTGCGGGTTCGATTCCCGCCTCGCACTCTGGTAGAGCTTCGGTGGCCCATGCGGTGAACACTTGCCTAGCAAGGGAGTTGTTCATCTCCGGAGAGTCGTGGGACCGGTACCTCTAGAGAAAAAGGTTCTCTAAGTACTTAAGGCTGTTGCTCTTGGTGGTTCGGAACCCACCTTAAACTGTAGGTCCCCCTCCGACCACCAAGTATGTGTGTGGGAGGTGTGTGAAGGAATAGGGAAGAGATACAAGAACAATGTAAACCCTTAGGGGACACATTAGAAGCTTCCATTCCAACTGCAAAGCAAGAGTATGATTCTTAAAATGCCAAATTTTTCCATATTTATGAGCAAGATTTTGCCAAAGATGATGTGAAACATCGTGATCACTGTCATTTTACGGGGAAATACCGCGGCCCTGCTCACGACAGGGATAACGTAAACTACCAAGACTCACATACAATTCCCATAGTATTTCACAATTTATTCGGTTATGACGCTCATTTTTCCATAAAAGAATTGGCCACAAGCTTCGATGGTGGTATCTCATTATTACCCATCAATAAGGAAAAATATATATCATTTACAAAAAGTGTGCAAAATTCAAACGTAAAACTGAGATTTATTGACTCGTTTCGCTTCATGCCAAGTAGCTTCAAACCTGAGCAATGATGAAAAATTGATCACAAGAAAATATTGTAAAACTGATAGGGAATTTGCATTACTAACGAGAAAAGGTGTATTTCCGTACGATTATGTTGATAACTGGCAGAAATTAGATGAAGATCGTCTACCAGCAAAAGAGGAATTTTATTCAAAATTAAACGATGAGGGTATAACAGATGAGGATTATAGTCATGCCTGCAAGGTTTGGGATGAATTCAATTTAAAAACTTTAGGTGAATATTCAGAGTTGTACTTGAAGAATGATGTTTTTCTTTTGGCAGACATTTTCGAAAGTTTTAGATGTCGTTGCATTGAAACTTATAATTTGGACCCACTGCACTACTTTCCAGCACCTGGACTTTCTTTCGATGCTATGTTGAAGTATACTGGGATTGAACTCGACCTATTGACAGATGTAGAAATATTATTACTGATTGAAAGTGCAATCAGAGGTGGTGTGTCTCAGTGCTCCAATAGGTATGCGAAGGCGAATAATAGATTCATGGGCTTAAATTTTAATCCATTTGAACCCGGATCTTACGTAATGTATTTTGATATAAACAATCAGTACGGACAAGCAATAAGTCAAAATTTGCCCTATCGTGATTTTAAATGGTTTACAAATTTTGAAAACGTGCCAAATTTTTTCAATATTTCTGATGATTCAGAAGTAGGCTATATTCTCGAAGTAGATTTGGAATATCCTGATGAACTCCATGATTTGCATAAGGACCTGCCATTATGTCCAGAGCATTTTGTACCTCCTCTTCCCACATCTAAAATTCCTAAACTAATAACCAATTTGAAATCAAAGACAAAATACGTTCTCCATTATCAAAATCTGAAACAGTATTTAAAGTTGGGAATGAAACTCGTTAAAGTTCACCGAGTTTTACAAATCGAGCCAAAACCTTGGCTAAAACACTAAATTGATTTGAATACCGAGTTGAGAAAGCAGGCAAAAAATGAGTTTGAAAAATTTTTTTTTAAACTCATGAATAACTCAGTTTTTGGCTAGACCATGGAGAACGTAAGGAAGCATAAAGATATTAGGTTAGTAACAAAGTGGGAGGGTAGATGAGGTGCAAAAGCCCTTATTGCCAAACCAAACTTTCATAGCTGCACTATGTTTGGTGAAGACATGGTGATAATTGAAATGAATAAAACCAAAATTAATTTCAAGAAGCCAATTTATATTGGATTCACAGTTCTCGACCTATCAAAGATAATGATTTATGACTTTCATTACAATTACATGAAGTACACCTTCAATGACAAGGCGAAATTACTCTATACTGACACAGACAGCTTGATTTACCACACTACAGTTCCAAACTTTTATGAATATATTAAAAGTGATTCGGCCCAATTTGACACCTCAGACTATCCACCAAATAATATCCATGATATTAAATTATTGAACAAAAAAGTCTTGGGGCTCATGAAAGACGAATGCAGCGGAAAAATTGTAACAGAATTTGTCGGGCTAAGATCAAAATTGTATGCCTATAAAATTTTGGGGAATGACGAGGGGAACAAGAGAGCTAAAGGTATTAAAGGGTCCACATTAAGGACAATAACGTTTGAACACTACAAGCGAACTTTGCTACATTACGAAACTCTTATTCGACCTCAAAGTTGATTCGAAGCCGAAAACATGAAGTTCACTCAATTGAACAAAACAAGATTGCTCTCAGCTGGCGAGATGATAAGAGGATGCTGCTTCCTCGTACAACCGACACACTTCCATGGGGCTATAAAACTCAATCACAGGAGGCAATGGCTGTGGATAAAGAGTAATATTCATTTTTCGATAAATGAATTCCAATTCTCAAAGAACTTATGAAAAAAAATATATGTACAGCGATTTCCGAAACATGTGTAAATGTTCATTTTGTGATAAATGAATATGATTCTCAAAGGAGAGTTGAAATTATGTGCAGCGATTCTAAGAAAACTTGTGTAAATATTCATTTTTTCCAATGAATGAATTTAATTCTCAAAGAAGAATTCAAATTATGTACACCGATTAAAACTTGTACATAAGTATTAACGAAAGACATATATACATAAATTGACGTAAATAATGAAGAAAAGATATATGAGTAGAAACAAGCGAGGCGATGAGCGATATATGAGTGGAGGAGTGAGAAAGATAGAAATTAGTATATGTACTGCATATAAACTCCGATGTAGTAGATAAAGTCTGCAGTGATTTGGAATGAATCATCTTTATAGCATAAATAATGTAAATTGTATATACATGTAAATTGAAAAAATGTACACCTGTTTTTGTCTGAAATACAAGTTGAATCTGAAAACTTGATGTTTTTTATTGATTACAACCTGGAAATCATATATTTTTAAGCAAAAACTTTCTTCTAATTGGAAAAATTCGATGCTGATGTAGCTGTTGGATGCAGCATGATCCGTCAGGCGAGTACCAATGCCGAGTCCATGAAGTCAACGATGCTCACTTGTCTGCCCATTTGCTTATCTACTATTCGCACTTATTATTATAAGAACAAGGAACTCTGAGGAAACAACACAAAAATTTCATTTTCATTTTCTTTTTTATTTATTCTCAAAAACACAGTACATTATACTTACAAAATGAGAAGATTACAAGTAAATATAAATATAAAATATTTTTCTTTTTCTCATGTCTATAAATTAAAACAACTAATCTAACAGAGCTTTTCCTGAGACATCCAGTTTTTCAATAAGAGTACATTTTCACTTGCGTAATTAAAGTAATTTGAATTCATATGATTCGTACATTTAATATCGCTAGTTGCAAACATTTCACGCAATCCCTGTAGCGAGGGGCATTCCAAATCAAGCATATCAACAATTTCACTCGACACTTCTGAAAATTGCTGCAACCAATTCTTTTCCTCCAATCCTTTCACATACATTTTTGTTGCATCTTTTAAAATACTCTCAAGTACTACAGGCACTAGAGAATACGGTAAATCACTAGAATTCCAAGGTATTCGATGATGTTTCCGCTCTGCCCAAATGTTTACAGATTTATATTTTGACGGAACGTTGCTCCACTTGCGGGGTGATTGAAAGAGAAAAGAATACGGCTTTTTGACTGTATCATCGCAGATTGGTAATATGGCCAATTCTTTCAAGACAAATTGATTAACTGGCAACTTGAAGCCCTGCATATCCACCAAGTACTGCATCTTGAATGCAACTATGCTACTTCTTCGTGCTTACAGCAGTTTTATACTAACTTTTTCACCACACCACCGTTTGAGCGGGAAAATTTTCACTAGTTTGAAATTCCAAACGAACATCAACTGGGCCGCATTTCAGCGACTCATTTTGCTTAGAACAGTCAATTACTACTAGAAGTGCATACTGTATAAATTCCCCTCTCGATAGCAATGGTTGCGCTTCTTTACCATAGTAATTAGCTTGAAAGTTTGTGTGCATTTCATAAAGAAGATCGTACTGATTTCGATTAATATCAAGATTCAAATTACTATAAGGATAGCACTGATCATTTAAAAGTAGTTTTACATTAGTCAGGTTGCAATGATCAAAGTTGCTAGAACTTCTAGGAGTATTATTTTTTCTGTTTGTTTGAAATCCTAGTATGACAAATCTCGGTTTTTCCAATTGTGTTGAGGTTTTCACAGTCCAAACATGGTTTCACGTAGTCGGAAGTAGAGGATATTCATACAGTTCTCAAGTTCGAAAACTTATTGGAATAGGTGAATCTTTTTCAATATATTTTAGCAACTGAAATTTCCGTGAATCTGACAGTCTAACGCTAGGCAATAACCACTCTATTTTATTAGTTTCAATTTTACACTGCTCAATAGGAGCCGCTTGCAAGATGGCATTTGCATCACTTTTTGATCTTGTTAAAATAAGTTCATGCTTAGCATTGACAATGATTTTGTGATAATCTTCGGCAAAACCAAATATCATGTTAAGCGGTATGGCTACATCAAAGTAACCAGTATCGATGGCTAGAGATTGTTTATTATCATTTATTGCAAGCCAGCCAGTATTCTGTATGTAGCGTGATTGCCCAGGATTTAGAGATACATAGTTTTTCATGGGACTAGTGAGTCCGACATTTTTGTTTCGATCAATTTCTATTGCGTTGATTTCATATCTAGCTTCGTCAAACAAATGACAGATGGCATTAGGAACTAAAACTGTGTTTGTCACTGCTGCTCCATCAATTCTTGTGATTCTTCCATGCACGTGAACTGAACTTTTGCTCGGCAGGAGACAGTGGTGATGATTGGTGCTTGAATATTTAAAATTTCCCCCTCCCTGACAGATAATCAGGCGCTGATAGACAAATTCATATATGCAGGTGCAAAAAATCTTGAATCTCTTTATTCTCCTCTTCTTCTTTTGAGCTTCAGACCTTGACTTTTTAGGAAGAGGGCGCTTTGAGGTGTTAGCCTCTTGACTGCTCTTCGCTGACTGATTAGTTTGTGACATTGTGCTGGTTTATTATAACCAAAGCCAATCTTCTTGTTGAAAACGATACCCATTGTTATTAGAGAGACTTGATGTGCAGTCTAATTGTTATAACTTCTCCGCGAAAATTAACCAGATGTCCGTCTTGATCAACTATACGGAGCTGTATATGATCTATTGTCTGCACGGCGACTGGCAGGTAAATGACATGAGATGGTACTTCCACTATCTTATATCCAGGTGGCACTACAGGAAAAAATTCATGAATTGTATGTACTTTCTGCTCATTTATGTATGCACCTGTAGTTATGTTACACTCAATACTCAAAGAATTAACTTTTATGATTGATACCGGTTGATCAGATTCATAAGCTTGTTTAGCTTCTAGTCTACGTGGAGAGAAACCCAGCAAACGACCAATAGAATCTTTAGGTTCAAAATTTACATTGTGACTGCAATAAATTTCACTTTTTAACGTATTATTGTACGGTTTAATATGAATTTCAATGCCCTTTTTTACTAAAGCATTCTGCAGATAGCGCTTTATGTCACTTATTTCATAACTTCCTGTAGGTATTTCAATTATTTCATGGCCCACATAAAATTTATTTTTACCAATGTCTACATTGGGTATCGAATTGAAGGTTAGAAATTCAACGAGTCCAAGTGCGTAAGTTTTATAAGGAGACAACTCAATCGGAGGAAAATAGTTCGTTTCCAGAATTGCAGAACTTCCCGACAATGTTAGTGTCAATGAATCATCCATGATGGCTGCCAGCGTTCAACTGACCTTATATTGCAAATATCAGCACTTATATTGATTAAACGTACTTTTAGATTTTAATTGATTGCACAGAAATTGCAAACATAAATGTCCACACACGAATGTATCGTAATTTTGATATCTCTCGTGATTATACTTTATGCTACCAACACAGAAATATTTGAAGAGATCCCAAGGTGGCCGGAGATTACCGAAGCTATCGAAATACATTATTTTACTGTCAATCTTTTTATAAGCACACCAGTGTGTTCCTGGTCCATTTTCATCATCAAGATTGACAATAGCACATTTATATTTACGCGGACAATCCACTCGTAATCCATTTCGCATGAAAACACCTCGAAAATACGGAATCTTCAAAGATTTTGCGAATTTGAGTAAATCCGCATCAGTCAGGGCACGATGAGGTAGCTTCACTTGGAGTTTTTTGACTTTCTTTTAAGTCCAGCTCCTTGTTTATATGGTTTTAGATGAAGCCCCAATCCTTGCCTATGCGGCTTCAAGTAGAGGCCTTTTCCCAAAGAAATGGCTTCCATCGTTTCATTGTGCCGTTCACTCTCTGAAAGTTGTTGTTTTGCCGAATTTGCATCACTCACAGCTTTAGCTATTCCTGCAGCTCCACCAGCTAGCGCCCCGGCAGCACTGAGACCCGCAAAAACGGGTATGAGAAAGGGTAAAAATCCTCCGACTTTGCCCTGGTACAGGTAGAATACGAGGTTTATTCACATTTCTTCTTCCACCAGCCTTCATTACAGCTGCGCGTGCGCCTCTGAGTGCTGATTTCATGACAGTTTGCGCATTATTGCTTGAAACCATTGATTTTTTAGCTGCAGCGATAATTTTTCTCAGTGTAGCGGTAGGTTTTTTATTCTTGAGGCCCATTCCCAATTTTGATTTCATCTTCATTGTGTTTGTTATTCGCCAAGCAGCTGCCTTTTCACCTATTCCTGCGTCCTGAGCCAAGACACGTTCCCAAGCTTTTTCAGCTAATACACGGTCAGCTGAATTTCTAGCCTCTATATTTTCTCTATTCTTTGAGTAGGCTATATCGTGCTCTTTGCAAGCAGCGTCCAGTGGATTGATGCCTGGATCACCTCGTGCTAATCGTTTGGCTAGTTTAGTACCTGGTCCACAGTACTGGTAACCAGGCAAGTGCAACTCAAACGGCAAATTGTTGATGATTCTGTTGAGCAAACCTCTTCCACGTCTTGCCTGCTCCACAGTTCGTTTACAACTGACTCGTTTGCCTCTGTGAACGATCATATCTATGCAAGGGATACCTTCAGACTGAAGGGTAAACCTATATAACCAGGATATTTATAGGCTTTCCAGTCAGTCTTTGTCAAGATGCAGTTTAAAGCACAACCTGTAAAACTACCTGAACAGAATTTTGATTCGCTTGTTCAAAAGGAGAATAGGGAAAAACGACTTGGGCATTTGCTGCCAAACAGTGTGCGAGCAATATTTTGTGGACCTTCCAGCTGTGGAAAGACAAATGCTTTGCTGGCTCTACTGATACATCCAAATGGCCTAAGATTTGAAAATATTTGCATCTACTCAAAATCGCTAAAACAGTCGAAGTATGAATTTTTGGAAAAAGTCCTTCAACCAGTAGATGGTGTTAAGTACTGTCCTTTCAATGAGCATGAAGAGGTTATAATGCCCAGTAAAGCAAAAGCAAATTCAGTAATTGTATTCGATGACGTGGCTTGTGAGTAACAAGATAATATGAGAGCATTTTTTCCCATGGGTAGACACAAGGATGTCGACTGTTTTTACTTGAGCCAGACATATGCGCATATTCCTAAACATCTTGTACGCGATAATGTTAATTTACTTGTGTTATTTAAACAAGATGAAATGAATCTAAAGCATATTTATGATGATCATGTGAATACTGATATGACTTTTTCACAATTTAAGCATATGTGTTCAGCTTGCTGGAATCAAGACAAGTATAGATTCGTTGTAATCGACAAGGATAGAGATCTCAGCCTGGGTAGATATAGGAAAGGTTTTGATTGTTTTATAAATCTTGAAAAGTAATATATACATGTATAGTGAACAATATAGAAACAGTCGCACCTTAGACGTTGATGTATCAACATGTCTTCACGTGAGGAGAATTGTCAAAAGCAAAAAAGATTAAGCGACACTTTTAAGCCCATTGTTAATCCACTAGAGAAAATTGTTGGTGGCCTGAAGAATATGAAAAAAGTTGAGCCAATTAAAAAGAGAGAAAAAGAGGAAGCAAAGAGTGAAGTAGAAGAAAGTATTGATGATTTATCATATAAATCAATTTATGATGAAGCAGACGAGACTGATGAAGCAGATGGGACTGAAGATCCCAGTAACTTGGAGATATCGAATGGTAGTGATGCGGAAAATAACTTGGGGACACCTACATCTTCATGGATTGTTGATGATGATGTAAACAAGTATCTCATATTGTTGGGTGAAAGAAGTAGAGAACTTGATAATGTGTATGGAGTGAGAAAATTAACGAGAGACAGATCAATGATTGGAGATTCTCCGATAAATTTCAGTCAAAACTATATGCATGTGCGTAATTTGAATTTTCCCAAAAGTAAAGGCTTGCTTGAACTTTTATTCAAAAAGGTTCCCGAAGAGACCTCTATAACTTCCAGTAATCTTGAAAATTATAAGCAAATTATCGTTGCAACAAACGCGTATAAAAAGAATTATAACCCAGATGGGGAAATTCGTGACAATAATACCTTTGAATATAAAAATTTTATATAGAAATTGATTCCCGTAGCAAAAAATACAGCGAGACGGAGTAAAAACAGGAAATCATTATCAGGTAAAGGTATGATCCCGCAACACATGATTGCTAGAGAGGGAAGTCACACAGACTACATTTACTGTGATGATCCGAATGAATTGGTCGATGGATTACGCTTACTGCTAGCATCTCAAGTAGCTGGAAATCCAAGTCACTCAAATGAAATTGTATCAATTATTGAAGAGCTGCGAGAAGCTGGAATTATATATTAATGAGTGTCTTATCGAGATTTTCGTCATTTGCAAGATCAGCATCGATGTATTCGGACGTCATTCCAAGCGAGCAGAGAGTACAAGTCGTGGCCCACCTGGGCTTGGTTTCAAAGTCACATCTGACGGAGATTATGACATGAATAATAAAAGGCTGTGTAAAGTGGCTGATGCTCAAGAGCAGAATGATGCTGTTAATCTGAATATGGTGCAACATATGATATAGCGTGAACTTCAGGCTATCTACGATGTTATAGCTTCCTTGCGAACTGAAGTAGTCAATAATAATATGATGATTGGAAGTTTGGAAAATTCCACAGATAAACATTTTAAAACTGTAAAAATTGACGTTGAATCAATTCAAAACCTAGTGTATCGAAATTCGGAGCTCATTAGTCAAGTAGGCACCAGACTGAATGCACTTAAAAATGGACATTGAGAAGCTGCAGTTGGTGAAGGAGCTGCACAAGCCGGCTAGACGAAATTACCAACGTCGACATTTCGATATCCGTGGCATTGATGATACCTGGCAAGCTGATCTTGTTGAAATGCAACCATACGAGAGAGTAAACAAAGGATACAAGTACATCTTGACTGTGATTGATGTATTTTCAAAATTTGCTTGGGCTGTTCCCGTTAAATCGAAGAAGGGTGAAGATGTAGCTGCAGCCATGGAATCTGTACTTGATAAAGGACACGTACCAAAAAATTTACATGTTGATAGAGGTACGGAATTTTACAACTCGCATTTTGAGAATCTTATGAAGCGATATAAGATAAATTTGTACTCGACATTTAGCAATTCAAAAGCATCAATTTGCGAGCGATTTAATCGTACCCTGAAAAATAAAATGTGGATGCAATTTTGCTTGCAGGGTAATTATAAGTGGATAGATATTTGAAAGATTTAATGTTGTCTTACAACGATGCTAAACATCAGACTATTAGAATGAGGCCAAACGATGTTACTAAGCGGAATGAGAAAAAATTGTTGTTTGATGTTTACAAAAAAGATGGCAGTGTGAAACAAGCAGTTAAGAAAACGAAATTTAAAGTTGGCGATAGAGTACGTATAAGTAAGTTGAAGCATGTTTTTGAGACAGGCTACACACCGAATTGGACAACTGAAATATTTACTATAAGTAATGTCAAGAATACTGAACCTGTGACGTATATGCTTAAAGATTATCAAGATAAAGCTATTGCAGGTAGCTTTTATGAACAAGAACTTGGCAAAGTTAAGCATCCAGACATTTATCTAGTGGAAAAAGTACTGAAAAAGCGGGGAAATAAGCTATTTGTAAAATGGCTAGGTTTCGACGACTCTCATAATAGTTGGATAGATAAATCTAGTTTAGAAGTATCTTTTGTATTAATATTAAGTTTTTCTGAATAATGTTGATTATTTTCAAACATATATATATCTTTTTTCTTACACATCTACCCTACCCTTAATCTAGTAAATGAAAAAAATACGAATTTGGTTTTAAATTACATTTTTTTATTCAGATTTTTTTTTCCTTACTCTCAACATAGATACAATTTTAATGTATAAAGATGACATTTCTCAATCACTTCGTCAGACACATTTCGATTGTAAAAAGTAATCATTTCAAGAAACAGACTTTCAAATTGCATGAGATTGGCGAATACAAGTTTCTTCGTTGCCTTACTCTTTAAACTTATATAATTTTCTCTAATATAAGATTTTACACTTTTTACACAAGGTGATGCCAAATTACACCAGGCACTTTTAGCGATGGTTTCAATGATGGCGTCCTTTGTCAGCTGGAACGGCATGACACTCTGTTCCAGAAGATACCGGTCGATACAAAGACTGACTTCCTGGAGAACAGCAAACGTCGTTTCTCGTAGTACAAATGGATGATTTTTTTGCGTTTCTTCAATTTGCTCCAAAGTCACTACATAATCTCCAAAAGATATAGTCATGTGAATACGGAAATTTCCACAGTCGATGCATTGCAGCTTCTCTTGGCCATCGAAGAACAGTGAAATGAGACTGAAGTAACTTTTAAATAATTTCCACTCTTCAGGATTTAGGGTTATGCTTGCACGGGTATGACTGGACTGCAGTTTCACTGATGAGGCGAGCTTTAAATCTTTTTTAAATTCAGCACCGACGATAACTTGCTTTGTGAACGATGAATTTAGATTGTATGTGGTGGAATGTAGCGTTTGATTTCGAGGCGTATAAGACATGTTGATTGCACTGAAGGCTTTCAGGCACTGAGCAATAATTGAAGACTGCACACTTTATATATTTGTCTTAATAAATTCGATGGAATTGTAGCATCCACCGAAATACCGCATGCCTAGATCGCCATCTTCACAGGATTTTTTCATTCCCAACAGCAGATTTTCATCTTCATTGAGCAGATTGACCATCCTCGTTGGTAGAAAAACGGTAAATTTCTTCTCCACAGTGACATTGAACCGCACTCCAAACTGCGTTGTTGATGTTGTTGATGCGTTGCTTTCTTGATGTTTGTGATTTCGTAGTTTTTATTGAGTTCTAGGTCCTTGAGCTTCCTGGTTGGTAGGAAATCGTTGTTGACTGCGATTTTGTTGAGTTTTGAGAAGTCCATCTTCAATCTTTAATATTAAGCGTATTAAATTTTCTCGTTAGATTTTGTAAATCTGTTCGCACTTGTATCGCTTGTTTTAGTTCTCGAATGTTCTTTAGATATACGTTTAAGTGACTTTTTAGCTCCTGCTGCTTTTCTTCTTTACAATCTGGCATGTACCAACAAACTGTTGAGAGAGAAGAGCTGACCTTCCTTTCATAGACACTTACCCCCACCCTTGCCAAATTTCTAAAGACTTGCGCAGTATTACGCTATATGATGCAATAATTCCTGGAACGAGAATGACGTCATCAGAATGGAATTTTGTTTACCAGGAATTGTTTAATATTATATGAAATTTGATACCCCCTGACGCATGATGTCGGCAAAACTCAAAGGGGATTTTAATTAAATTAGAATGTTTTATCTAAAAGGAAGCAATAAATCAAATTCATATTGTCAAAACAGGATGTAGCTGTAGATAAGGATTCCTGGGAATAAGATGACGTCATCAGAATGGAATTTTGTTTACCAGGAATTGTTTAATATTATATGAAATGTGAGACGTCTGACGCATAATGTCGGCAAATGCCAAAGGGTGATTTTAATTAAATATTTATTACGGCTGGCAATATTATGCTATGGCGCATCAGGAATGTTCATGCACTCGTCTGCTGAAACCTGTTGAAACTTGCAAAATATAACCTTGAAAGTATTTACGCCCTAAAAATAATCATATCACATACGCACCCCGACTTCAAAGGCACCGACTATTTTTTCTCATAATTATCTTGAAAATAAGAAGCAATTATATACAAGGGTCGAAATGCAACACCACCGTCTACGTCATCACCTTATCTCCCGAGCGGCGGCTCACGAGGGATGATGACTCATCGCCTAGCACTCTTAACTTCCGTCACACACACGCTATATAAATTATATTATTTTGGGCGAAGAACTTCAATTCCGGGGATAGCAAATATTAATAACTTAATATTGTGACGTCAGATATCCCATTCCATACTTTTAGGCGAAAAAGTTCCATTCCCCGGATTCAAGTATTGATTTCCAATTCAAGTATTGATTTTCAATATCGATATTGGATACTTCAACACTGTGATTCGCAAGTCAGCACAAGGAGCGAAACCAATCTCACAGCATTCTACAGTCTAGCCGCAATTTGCTAATCGTACGGAAAAAAGTGATCTAGAACTGCCCCTACCTATCTACTAGAGACTACTATAAGAATTATGCACGACAAGAATTCGGAGACAAAAGGGAAGGAGCACGGAATAAACGTCATACAATGCCACCTGCAAAGATTAACAAAGAATCAAATCTTTTAAGAGACAGAGAATCCCCAAATAATGGAAACTCGCCCACAGGACATCGCGTGGCAAGAAGTCAAAGGAAAAGTCTCCGAGAGTAAAATAAGGACAGCCGTTTATTGGAATGAGTTATCCGATCCCGATGGCCCACCGAGAAAAAGTTGAAAATTAAATTCAACGAATGCTGCAAATGGGCGTGATACAGAGGTCACGAAGCACTTATGTAAATCCCGTAGTCCCGGTATTAAAAACAGATGGGACAGTAAGTCTTTGTCTCGATGCGTGAAAGTTAAATGGAATTTTTATAGAGGACTGGGAATGTCCAGAACACGCAGAAGTCCTCTTTCAAAAATGTAACACACCTGGAAGAACTGTTTGAGAAATTGCCAGAGAACAACTTGGTATTAAATCTAACAAAATCTTATTTTTTTAAAGAGAAAATTCAGTTTCTGGGATTTTTATCAACCACAAATGGAATTAGGCCGGATCCTGGAAGAATTCGGAGTATAAACGAATTTCCAGTACCGAAGAATGTCAAACAACTACGAGGATTTTTAGGGCTTATAAATTTTTACTCGGAGTTCAGTAGCCAAGACGCAGCAGAAACAGTACCTCTTTTGCAGCTCATAAAAAGGAGCGAAATGGTATTGGAACCAAATTGCACAAACTAGTTTCGAAAGAGTCAAAAAACTCTTCGGCGAATTAATTCTACTCTATTTACCAGACCCTAAAAAACAGTACAATCTAGAAACTGACAGAAGCGATTATGCATAAGGAGCCGTTTTGTATCAACTGGACAAAGACAGTGGAAAGGAAATCATCACTCTCGCCAGTTGGACATTGAAAGGACCTGAACTGACCTATTTCACCACGGAGAAAGAATTGCTCGCCATGGTCTGGCTGTTACAAAAATTCCGTGCATATTTGCACGATGCGAAAATTGTAAATAGAACAGATCATTTGGCCCTTATATTCTTGAAAACTTGTAAATTCGTCAATGCTCAATTAAAGCGATGGATACTTGCAATAAAAGATTACCAAATAGAGATTTAGCATTTACCGGGTAAAGAGAATGTGATAGCCAATGTACTTAGCTGGTACACGATGAGGAGACGTATAAAAACAATCGCGGTGAAATACGAGTCGTGATTAATACATTAAACTATGCATGGACACCAAAGATTAAAAGAACTCTATAAAATTAATCACGTCTACAGGAAGAAGAAAAAAAAATTAAAGTGATCAAGAAACTCGCAATGAAAGACAGAGAAAACACCCGGTATAAATTCCTGGGGGAACTCTGTATCACATGGATGGAACATCGTATCGCATTAATGTCCCATCAGGAGCAATTCGTAAAATGATATGGGAGTGTCACTTCGCATATGGACAGCCAGGACTGGAGAAAACGTATATAATTCTGCGAGAATCATTTAATGCGCCGCGACTCGCAAAACTCACCAGGCAAGTTTTACACACGTGCTATTCCTGCAAACGGAACAAAGTCCCGACCACGACGTCGCAGGCAATCAAGGAGCCGGTATTGCCAACGAAACCTCTGGAAAGTGTATCAGTCAATTTTTTTGGTGCAATGACGAATTAAAAATTCGGGTATGAATACCCTCTTGTCATCATTGATATATTTTCAAAGTTCACAAAACTGTATCTTCTGAGAAATGCTACCTGTGATGCAGCGATAAAAAAAATCGATCAATTCATCAAAAACATCGGAAAACCTGATAAATTGTTATCAGATCGCGGCACACAGTTCACATGTATGAGATGGAAGCAAACCTTAGATGAGAGGGGCAATACTATGATTATCACGTCTATCAGACACTCACAAGCGAACATGGTTGAAAGAGTCAACCGTGAGATAGCACGATTGTTTCGCACCCTCCTACCGCCCGAAAAACACGGCACATGGTTTATGCAGCTTGAAAACGTGGAAACCACTACGGATGAGTCTCATCATAATACCACAGAAACAACGCCGTACGAGGCCCTATGGGGTAGAAAACCGGTGAGGTGGTGAAAGCAATTTGTACCTGACACCCCACATCACCCTGAACCTAATCGACAAGAACATATCGCAATACTGCGAGAAAGGATCAGAAACAAAAGAGTGAGACTGTTGAACAACATTAATAAGAATAAGAACGGAGTTACACTCGAGATATGAGAATGGGTCTTAGCAAAGGCCTGCAAGGCCTTGAATGTAATGGCAGGCACACTGGTCAAATTTCTATCCCTTCACAAAGGGCCCTATACCATTCGCAAGAAGCTGGCGACAAATACCTATATTTTGTGAAATGATGCCACAGACAAGGAGAGGGCGCAGTATCACCACCAACAACTTGCAGGAAGTATAGGAAACGGGAAATGAGGGAGAAAAGTACCGAAGGCAATGTACCTGAAGGGTCAAACCAAAAGTGAAAGCGTGGGTGAGCTCAGTTTGAAAAAAAACTTCTAAGATGCCGGACGCTTAATGTGGATATGAAATTTTGGACACGCATAGCCATGTCGCATTCCAATGTGATATGGACTGCGAGGAGAACAACATGGCTAAAGAAGAAGAAAATCAACACCTCGACCAATGGACACATCGGTATCGGAAGTAAATCCATATACATCTCCGAGAGATGTACGCAAGCGAGATGTCAGGACAAGCAGTGATAAAGCAGAAGGAGGAGGGTAATGCTACCATCAACATCCACAAACATCGCAAATGAGGAACCCGAAATCATCGAGATTCTTACAAATGAAGACGTGGAGGAAGAAAAGGCTCAGCCTCCAACATCCTGAAACATCACAAATAAGGAATCCGGAATCATCGAAATTATTCCAAATGAAAACGTGGATGAAGAAAAGTCTCAGCCCACAACATCAAAAGAAACAGCCACCTTCGGAAGTTTCGAGAAAGAAATCAAGGAGCTTGAATTAATGACACTTAACAACGAGGAGGACCTAGAGATGCGAATTATTTTTGGTGTCAAAATTGCTGAGGGAATATTAAAGAACTTAAACTACACCCTACTAGAATTGTCTTCCAAGTGAAGAAATGGAAATCGACGTTTTGGAAGAAGCGAAATTGGAAAAGAAGGAACAAAAGAAAAAGGACACCATCATAAACGTCCATCGACTCAAGGGCGGAATGTTCGGTATTCGCCAAAACCGACAGTATGCCTTGTTGAAGGATCCGATGAAGGACATAACCAATGCTCCAACGAAGAAAGTCAACACAGATCCGAAGCCACCTCCAAAATACAAACAAGGGAAAGAAAATTTCAGCACGTTAGCTGAGGTACTTACGAAGAAGCGAGGCACTAAACTTCAAAGCAGCAAACCTACAAGCCTCCGTCGGGGCGTCACAAGTGACAGCGCAGCCATAAAGATTGTCAACACAGAGCCAAGCAGTACAAGGGAGACAGAACTACCTGAACTTCCACAGAAGCAAGGGAGCTGACAAACAGAGGTGGTGAAAGCAGCACCCAACAGCAACCAACGTGCACTCTACATCCAACCGAGAGAGCGCGGTGGGCTAAGTCAAGAGTTAACTATTAAAAATCACAAATTCACCTACAGCCTACAATTCTTAACCGATTTTCCATTTTTTTCAAATTGATCAGCGATAGTTGCACACGAGCCTCTATGAATTATATTTTTAAATTTTTTTCATTTTCAGTTTTTTATATAAATAAACAAAGAGAGAAAATAAGCCATTTTTTAATTTTTATTCTTTATCTTCAAATCGATAACTTAATTAATCTCATCCTCGACAAAAATGAATGTCTCAGTATCCAAAGAATATAAGTTATTTACAGAATATTGAATTTAATTGTCATAAACAAATTATATTAACAAAATGTCAACATGGAGATTTTTCTTGCAAAGTATATTTATAAGTCGAAATTGCTCGATTTTATCAACAAGATCATGTTGGATCATGGAAACTTGTTTTATGGTATAATTTGCTTATTTTATAAACTGATTATATAAACAAATGGATAGTTTAGGCGCTTATTGGCAGTTTGACCATTCAAAGATAGAAAGTGAACATTTATAGAATCAAAGTGATCGTTTTTCTTTCTAATCGTTTTCAAATTTCATAAGAAGTGACATTTATTGAAAAATAATTATCAATCGATATTATTTGTTTGGCGTAAACAAATTTAATAATCAAATGCATAGTTTGACCATGTATAGGTAGAAAGTGATCGTTTTTTTTCTGATCATCTTGAAAGTGTCTTTAAAGTGGAGAAAGAATTTATTTTAAATGGATCCTAAAATTATCGAAATGATTGGTAAGTACAAATTGGAAGCTAATTCTTCTAGAACATCACAAAACATTTCCAGTGATATCATTCGCAGGCAATAATGAAGAACGATCACTTTCTATCTATCAATGGTCAAACTGTGCATTTTTTCATAAAATTTGTTTATAAAATAAACAAATAATATCGAATGACCAATCTTGATGACTAAATATTACCACCCATATCATTTAAAGGCAGTAAGAAAGAAAAACGATTACTTTCTGCCAATAAGCGCCTTAACTATCAAGTTTTTTACACAATTTGTTTATAAAATAAAAAAATCATACCATACAACGAATTTTAATGATAAAAAATGATCATGTTGATGAAATAAAGCAATTTCAGCTTACTTCACATTCAATTCATGTTCTTTGGATACTTTAACATTCATGTTCATCGAGATTGGGATCAATAAAGTTATTGATTTAAAGATAAGGAATAATAATTTAAAAAATGCCTTATTTTTTATCCTTGTTTATTCATATAAAAAATAGAAAATGGCAAAAATTGAAAAATCTAATCCATAGACACTCTTGTGCAATTATCGCTAAACTCTTCTTTTAAAAAATATGCCCGCCGCGCGGGCACATTCTCATTGCACGCTATGTGCGCGGCACGCTTCGCTCGCAAGTTTGAGCGTGCTTAGGGCGCGCGACTGTTGGTTCTCGCGCTTTGGGCTCGAGAATGTATTCATGTCACGCTTCGCGCTCGATAATGTATTTACCTCGCGCTACGCGCTCGGTTTTCATATTTTGCACACATTTGTGAACAGCCCTTTTGAAATATTAAAGGTCAAAGTGTCCACAACTGTAATTTTATGATTGTGAATTATCTTTTGCTGGTGCTCCTTTGGCTTTAACGAACACATTCTTATCACGTATCTAGTGCTTCGCACTCGATTTTGTCCAGAATGTGAACTTTTTTACATTATGTTCAACACTATTATATCTAATTTACATTATATTTATTTCTGTACCTCGATCTGGTACTTTTATTAAGATATTGCAAAATAATGTACAAATTTTATTTTTCATCATGACCTTAATATTTTTTCCTTACATTGCACTAATTTTTATTCTCAGTTGCCGTAAAAAAGCACCCGGTTTGAGCACTCAAATCAAAAACTGTGATTCAAACCCCTCACAAGCTACAACCATAAAGTGAAACTAGACATTTTTTTTTCAATTTGACTATGAAGAGGGTTCTCAAAGCACCTACGGCCTTGACGATTACATTCTCATTGCGATACTCGCGCTTCGCGCTCAGCAGCTAGGCTATAGAGACGATTGCTTTTGAAAAATAAATTACACCTTAATATCCAGTTCACCATGGAAATTGAAAAAAACGGAAAATTACCTTTCTTCGACGTACTGGTTTGCAAAAGATCTGATAACACATTAGGATATGAAGTTTACAGAAAACCCACATATACAAACAGATACCTACATGATTCATCCCACCACCACCCATCACAGAAGCAATCGGTCATCAACGCCCTTGTATACAAAGCTGTCTCTATAACAGATACAGGTAACTTACAAGAGCAGTTACAAAATGTTAAATGAATCCTAATAAAAAACGATTAAACAAACAAACAAATTGATCAAGCAATTAGAAAATACACTGAAGAAACATGCCAACACAACCTACTAGAGAAAGAGAGAGAAAAACGACTACCATCATACCCTACATGCAAGTTATCACAGAACAAATAGGAACAATTCTCAAGACACACAACATCCAGACCATGTGTAAACCACCTGCGAAAATAAGACAACTTCTTAACAGCCCTAAATATGAAAAGGCATCTCTCAGTGATCCAGGAATATATAAAATCCCTTGTTCTCGTGGCAAAGTCTATATTGGAGAAACCGGGAGCGCGCTGAGCCACTGTGTAAAGGAACATGAGAGTAAAGTCAGGCTAAAACATTCTACGCAATCAGCACTATATGAGCATTATATCGAAACAGGACATAGCATTTTATTTGACAAAAAACCGCAATCGCAAAAACTTACAATATTTTTTCAAGACAACATAGAGTAGGAATCGAAATCTTAGAACACCCTGATAACATCAATAGGGACAATGGATATAATACCAATCCGATTTGGCTTTCCGTCCCCCGGGTTTTTTAAAAAATACTTGATTGGCCAATCAAGTTCGACCAGTTCCCACCACGGGGTGCCCCCAGTAAAACCGTGGTGAAATACACCTATGGCCACGTCTAACATCCGTGAGACAGGTGGTCACAGGGAACGACGAAATCACTTCGACAGGCCAGCGAAACCCTCGTGTGTCTTGAGGACACAAAGCGACCCAAGGATGACAGTTTTCTGCATCCATCTCGCAAGTGCCTTGGCATATTTTTGGCACGCGGGTATGGCTTTAAGGTTACGAACCAGTGATAATTTAGCACCTCCGAGAGCAGCAATCACAAGGACAATTACTCGTACCAAATATTTTGGGTACAGTCGTTGCAGCTCTCTTTTAAGGTCTTGATACCTCTCCTCCTTTTCTTTCTCCTTTGCAGTGATGTTGTATTCGGACGGAGCCGAGAATTCGATCACGAATATCGTTCGCTTCTTGAAGTCTTGGAGAACAATGTCAGGCCTCGAGTGCGCAACGGAGACTGCTGCCCGAAAATCGTAGTTCCAGAAAATCTGGCACTTCTCGTTTCGGACAATTGACTCTATATCCCTTGGAGCGTTCGGCAGGGCAGGGTCGCGACCAACACCGTAAGAGCGACAAAGGTGGTAATAAAGTAATCTTAGGGCCGCATTATGTCTATAGATATACGTTGTTCCTGCGTGGGTCGGACACCCCGAAAGTATGTGTTGTAGGTACTCAGCGTGTGCATGACACGCTCTGCACCTATCACTGGGAACTTCTTGACATAACATGCGGGCGCGGTATGCTAATGTGGAGATTACACCGTCCAGGCATGCGAAAATAAAGCCCTCTGTACCTGAATTGAGCCCTGATGATTTGAGGAAAGCAAAAGTTTGCAACTTTGACAAGGATTCTTTTTCTACATTTCTGTGAAAGTTTCCGTGCATATGCTTGTCGAGTAGCTCTTGGTGAAATTTTCTAACCTCTGCTTTCTTTACTTCGGCTTTTAGACGTGAAGCATCTAGATGGAGTAATGCACTTTCCTCACTTCTGATGTTGAAATTCAGGCCAAGGGTCTCGGCAGCTTGCTCCGCGGCTTTGTAAAGGAACGCTCCTTCACCAATCATCTCGTGGTTTCTGACCATCTCTAGGAGAGGATCTCTGCCATTTGCAACGATGTAAGCTGTACTTAAAACAATTCGGTTATGAAGACACTGGAGATTCCGAAGTCCGCGTCCGCCTTGACGGCGTGAAATGTATAATCGCGGAACTGACGAATTGATATGCAAGCTTTTATGCATGTGCATGATCTTACGCGTGGTGACATCAAGGGCCTTAAGCTCGTTCATCGTCCATTGAACCACCCCAAATGAGTAGAGTAGAACCGGGACGGCAAGCATGTTAGTCGCAGATACCTTGTTTAACGCCGACAGATTGGAAGACCAAATCTGTCGAAGAAGATGCTTGTATCTGCTTCGGAGAGACTCCTTCACTGATGTTACGTCCTGAATGCGGCTTTGAGGCACGCCCAGGTATGTATAGGTCTCTCCAGTGTTAAGATGTCTGATAACACTTATATCCACAAGCTCAGGTTCCTTGGGAACGCCAGTAATCTTTCCTTTCTTCAAATGAATTTTGGCACACTTGTCCAAACCAAAGTCCATCCCAATCTCTCCTGTGTAGTTCTTGACGATATTCATAGCAGTTTGGAGTTTGCTTCTACCAGCGGCATAGATCTTCAGGTCATCCATATAAAATACATGAGTGACCTCATGCTCACGCTGATTAGTGTCGCCACAGAGGTATCCAGGAGAATTTCGTAGTGCGAGAGATAGAGGCAGAAGTGTGATGCAAAAAAGCAAAGGGCTCATACTATCCCCTTGAAGGACGCCCCTCTGGAAGGTGACCTTGTTCGTCGTCAAACGATGATTCCTAGATGAGATGGTAAATCTAGTTTTCCAAAGAGGCATCAATCTCTCTATGCATCTCACTATGTATGGATGTACCTTCAAGCTTTCCAACAGACAGATGATAAGTCTATGAGAGGTTGAATCGAAAGCTTTCCGGTAGTCAATCCAGGCCATTGACAGGACGCGCTGATGGGCGGCTGCATCTTTACAGACACACCTGTCAATTAGCAGGTTCTCTCGACAGCCTGCTACACCTTTTTTCGAGCCACGTTTTTCGTACATCTCTCGCCATACAGGCTCAATTCGTCGAACAATCCTGTTGTCAAGGACAGCTGTAAAGATCTTATACAGTGTGTTTGAACAAGTTATTGGCCTGTAATTCTCTGGTCTGGACAAGTTGCTTTTTTTTGGTAGGAGTACAGTGCGTCCTAACACCAGCCAATGCGGAATGGGCGTCTCCGACTTTAAATATGAGGTGAATATACTGGCCAAATGTGGGTGTATAGAAGTAAACTTCTTCCACCAAAAGTTCTTGATACAATCTGGTCCAGCACCGGAAAAGTTCTTAGTGCCTCTAAGTGCTTTTTTCACCTCTTCGGCAGTGACTGATGGGCACTCCTCCTCAGATTTTATGAGACTGTCGCAAAACTCCTTGAAGCGGATGATATTTTCAGTATCTTCTTTCAACTCTAGTGTTTTCGGGATCTAGTACACCTCTATCCAAAAAGTCTCGACCTCCTTGTGCTTGGGTGGATTTTTTACAAAAACAGGGGGATCACTGAAGAGGCGTGATGGGTCAGCAAGAAACTGTTGATTCTCCCTGTTCCATCTCTCCCTCTTCTGTATCCTCCTCCTTGCGTGAGATAACAGCCTTATTTTGTCAAAAATATGCTGCTTGATTGTCAGCAGCTTTGACTTGTTCAGTGTGTCATTCAAGGTCCTTAGTTCTTGGGCGAACTTTCGAACCCTTTCCGTGAACGGTCTACCAGATGTTATGTAGTCAATCACACATTGAACACGGGACGCATTCTGTCTTGCCCATCCAATTTTCTTGTTCAGTTGATGCAAGCGTCGTCTGGTCTTCTGATCCACCGTAGGTTTCTGCCTTCGATTTGAATCAGCCAAAGCTCTCGCAACACCATAAACTGAGCAATTGATGGTCCAGAGGTCGGACTCTTGCGAGATATCTCCACGAAGGGAGGCATCCATTTCAGCCAGATCTTGGGGCTTAAGAGGAACTTGCATGTTGATGTTCCTCCTTCTACTGAAATTTCGATCATCTTCCAGAAGTTGCCTGCTTTCTGCGGTTGGTCTTAATGTCGTTTCATCTTCGTCTGCAGCTTGTTCAAGCAGCGGTTGAGGAAGCGCTTCGCTTACATATCCATTTTTCCGGAGGTAGTCGGCTTGATTTCGCAAAGACTGATGCGAAACGTATGGAAGCTCTGGGTGTTTCTGGCACCACAGAGTATGCATACGCGCTATAACGCCTCCGCGAACAGGTATAATACTGGCAGCGTAGCAGTCTAGCACGTCATTCTTAAGTTGATCCGTCCACTGAATGTGGGCGTATCGCCGGTTCGTCGTCGTGTTTCCATCTAAATTATTTTCAGCACCCCGAACTCTAGGGTGATCGGCATTGTTTGCCGATCCATTGTCGGGTGCTCTGCGCGTTCGATCGTTTTGAACCGCATCTACAACATTTTAGTGGTTTGTTGGTTTCATTGTTGTGCCCACGAGCTGCTAGGGAAAGGGTTTGTCAATCCTTGTAGAGCCCCGCGTGCAAGGATAAGGCTGATACTCTGAGACGTCGCCCGATATCCCAGAGTCACCGTTAAACGCACCTCACCCAGGTGCCATGCAGCTTCCGGCACGGTTCTCACACCTTCGCTTAGGGGTTATTCCTTCGGGACCATCCCTGGACAATTGTCCGCGACTGCTTATTAATTATTGTAACCATATTCAGCAGAAACCCTTGGTACGGGGACCCTCTATCCGCAACCCGAGGACACGTTCGGTGGCTTTGTCATAAGCCCTTCGGTTCGGTTATATATATATATTGTAACCCGCGAGTTACAGGGGCCGCCTGAGCATAGGCAGAGAAGGCCACTCCTGAGAGATGCAACTAGAAAAATTGCATCACCCAGGAGGGACCTCAAAGCGCAGGCTCGAAGACTCCCACCCAAAGTGAGATTGCGTAAGCGAGAGGGTAATGTGAGGCAGCGAATATAAAAAGCGCTGCTCAGCAGAAAAAGCCATTCTGAAATCTTGTGCCCAAATTGCCAGGATCTCAGGGTGAAAACCTTGCGGGAAGGTCTGAGGATTGTATCCTCTCCTACCTTGCCACACAACCTTCACCGAACTCAAAGGCGAAGTCCTCTGAAGAGGAGTTAAAGGCGATTGTATCGTCTGAAACTGCTCACGCGGAGATTCAACTTTGAGTGTGCGATCCCGACAGATTTCGGTTAAAGTGGACGAAACTTTTGACGCGTATTTTGAGACTCGCGATCGAAAAATCGCTGTGAGTATTCTTTAGAAATTCTATGAACGAAGTGTTCTGAAAACGACTTGCAGATTATTGCATTCAATCCTCGAGCTAGGCAGAGGTTGTACGAAGCCCAAGGTCCACATCATTGAATGTAATAATTTAGAGATCGAAAATTTATTACTCCATGATTTATAAGCACCGAGAGGAGTTACACTGCTGTCAACGTGGTTACGAAAATCCTAGAGAATAAATTCTCGAAAGACTTTGAAAGAAACCTCTCTTGGAGGCAAGGAAAAGAAATCCTTCAAATTTAATATATAAGGTAAATTTAAGAAAGTAGAGAGACTATAGCTTCACTTGCTCTCTCTCGCCTAAGCAACTACCTGGGACTCGAATGCTCTCGCCCAGGTGGTAGAATCCAAGCGTGCTCTCACAGTCGCTGTGAGGATTAGCCTAGCGTACCTGAATGACAGGTTGTAAAACTGATAGAACATTTTCATTATCTATTCTTTTGTATTTTGACCGAATAATCATTATGTCATTGTCTTGAATTTTACATCTTACTCACCTGTGCCTTTGCTTTGCCTGTCGGTCCATTAGAAAGACAGATGTTGGAATCCATTTACAAATAAGTATTCTAATGAACACGAAGTCTATGTCAAAGCAAGGACCAGGTCATTGAACTTTGTATTCTTTCTCTGAAATAATATTCTAGAACAAGAAACTTATATCCTACCTAAGGTTACGACCAACACTGCCCGAAGTGCAGCTTGCTATTAAATAAAAATCTTTCGATACTCGTATACTTTTATCTCTTATATTGTATCCATTTTTGCTTAACCACGTATTTTTATTGTTATATGATTTATTTTAACCTAGAATAGGACATGGCTCTCTCCATATGTAGGGACCTGCTGTAAATATAAGCTAGAGCAGGCATAACTGAATAAAAAGAACCGTTACAAGTGAACCAAGGAATCTCATTTCTTCTCCGTGGTAGTCCCTTCTTTTATTTTATAATCATCTTAATTAGATATAGCTTGACAATTAAGAAATAGACAACTAGGCTGCGATATCATAGAATCGGCAGGTTGCAATTGGCGCCCAACGTGGGGCCACGCGAGTTGAAAAAAAGTAAGATTCATTAAAGTAATAGTTCTTTTGTTTGGTCACTGATAATGGATGAAAACAAACAAAAACTGTTGGCAGCATTCTTTGGTGGTAACAAAAACTTTAAGCGTGTATATCTACCACCCCCTACGAGTCAGAAGAATGTTCCCACGGGTATGGATGACTTAGATGAATATCTTGCGAAATTAAAAATTAATGACGATGCTCGCACGGTCGAATGGGTAAATAACAATTTTTCGGAGAACAAAAAGCAGTAAGACTTCTTTAAAGCGCTTCAACACAGTGACATTACAGTGAAAAAAAAAGAAAAAAAAGTGATAGGCAGAATAAAGAACATTGAAAATTAATGACCTATTAGACTCTCAGAGAAAATAAAGGTGAAAAAGTGCAACTTTATTTTGAACAGAGTGAAAATAAAATTGCACACATCATTTGTGTTTGCATAAAAAGTGTATGAAAAACGTTCTCCTTCCAATAGTGCGCGTGTGACTCATTCGTACGACAAGACAATCAATCATCATCATGAGTAAGAACAATTTAAGATCATCGCGGACTACGAAAAAGTCCTGCGACGATCAGAACAATGAACACGAGGACCTAGATCGAACTCTCAGACCGCCAACCCCCGATAATATGGATGAAGCACGAAGCAAACCCTCATATGCGGTCAACTCTAGCTCAGAACAAGTATGAATGCTAATCAACCAAAGATTAGAGGAACTTGAGCAACGCACACAACGATTCATGGCCGAAGAAAGGCGTTACCGAGAACAGCAGGATGCCGCCCGTGAAAAGACACTGGAGCAGAAACTTACGGCACTGGAACACAGCGTAAGTCGATCGTTGGAAGCAACCACCAATATGACACAGAGTCTGGAGGAGAGGTAGGCCCGTAATACAGGCCCAAATCAACCGACTGGACACCGCACAATCGAGAGTGTTTGAACGCATAACCGGAAATCCAAACCCCCGAGGCTTAGAGCAGGTACCATTGGCTAAGCCCAATATAAAGTACGTCCTCCCTGAGTTTAATGGCGACGGCAACCCTATGAGGTTCCTACGCCAATGACGACAATATTGGGAGGTGGTACGACCAAGACCATGTGATGTGGAATATCTCCTTGAAAAAGCATTATCGGGACCACCCAGCGATTGTTGGCTAATCATCAAAAATAGCGTCACCGATCTCGAAAGTTTCGCAACTAAATTCCAGCAGCGGTACTGGAATGAATACATACAGCATGCAATACGAAAAAAATTAGAATTTGGGTATTTCTCAGCAGCGAAGGACAAATCAAGGGCTGAATATGCTACAAAAATGTTTGCGAACGTAAACGAATTGACACCCCCCATAGAAACTAAAGAAGTCGTGCGCAAATTAGCGCGACACTTTGGCGATGAAATGAAATATGCCATAATTGGAAGAGGCATAAATCAAAGCGAGCAGCTAATCGAACTACTCGAAGAGTTCGATAGAATCGGTAGCACCAACCAAGGCTATCCTGAAAATAGGGATTGGAGAAACCGAAATAACTATGGACGAGATAACTCGTCAAATCAATGGAAAACGAATAATCCCAGCAACAATCACGCACGACAAACCTCTCATGTGGACACCCCCGCATGAACAAATCATAGTGGCAACAGGGCCTCAACAAATACAGAGGCGAAAATGGATGCAAACTCCGGGGGACAGAGAACCCCACATGATGGAAATACCTGGCGGTCACAGCGAAACCAACCGCCGTACCGGGTGCAAATAATGGAGGTCGAAGAAACAAACGAACTTGAAAACAACGAATATTCGTATGAAGAATCCATCATGGAACCGGGAAACGAGACCGAGCCACGCCAATAAATGACAGTAAAGAAGCAAATAAAATTGGCGTGGCTACAGAAGTCACATATTATACTCACATGCTGACTAATACTCGTGAAGACCTGACGGAAGAATCCGAAGAAGCAATGGAGAGAAGACAGTCGGAATGCTATACAGCAAATATACAGGTGGCAGGTATCATAACAAAAGCCCTCATAGACACAGGAGCGGAAATTACCTGCATATCGGAGGAATTCTTCAATGGCAACAAGGATAGATTTCGACAATATCCCTGCCTACCACTGGCAGGCGTAGCAGTAGCAGGACCCCTGGGGGGCAGGGCGGTACGACTCACGCGACAAATTTACGCAGACGTACAGCTTCCGAACACCGTCGTGCAATTAGCCTTCTTGATTGTGCCGCGCCTATCACGCACCTGCATCATCGGGATTGGCGTACTAGACGAACACCGCACGAATATCAATCTCGACACAAAAACGTTAACTTTCCCCTACCTGCAGGGACAACCCGCTATAAGAATCCTGCAAGATGAAGGCAAATGTGAGAAAAATGAAAGCTACAGCCTATGTGTGCTTGAGTCGACCATCGAAGAAGAAAAGAAAACCAATGGAAATAAAAGAAAGGAGGAGCTTGAAGAAAAGGAACTCCCACTCGAAATTACACATGAAGAAATTAAATTAAAAATGGCGGAAAGTCAAGTTATAACTGAATGGGAGAGAGAGAGACTCGGAAAAATCCTGTGGAAACACAGGCGTGTGTTTCGCCGAGAGCCCGGCCTCATCAAGAATTATCAGCACGTACTACAAATCAAAGAAGAAAAACCATTTGTAGGGCGTAGCTATCCAATCCCCATGGCACACCGAGAAAAAGTGGATCGAGAGGTTCAAAGAATGATAAAGATGGGCATCATACAGCGATCAAACAGCCCATATATCAATCCGTTGGTACCTGTAGTAAAAAAGGACGGAACAATTCGTCTATGCCTGGACGCTCGTAGACTCAACGAAATATTAATTGAGGACTGGGAGTGCCCCGAAACAGCCGAGGTTCTATTTCAGAAGTGTAAAGGGATGAATGTGATGTCGAACTTAAACATGACAATCAGCTTCTGGCAAGTCCCGTTGCACCCCGACTCTCGAAAGTACACGGCCTTTCAATATCGTGGACGCAGCTACGAGTTTCGAGTGGTACCTTTTGGTTTAAAAACCAGCACGGCAGCATTAGTCCGAGGATTAGACCACGCCCTGCAAGGACTGGGGGACCAAATAATCTCATTCGTCGACGACACATTGATAACCTCTGAGAATAACGAATTACATTTAGAACACGTGGATGAAATTCTAGATCGATTAAAAAAAAATAATTTGACCTTGAATTTAGCAAAATCGCATTTCTTCAAAAAAGAGACCAAGTTCTTAGGTTTTATTCTGACTACAGAAGGGGTTAAACCTGACCCAGAAAAAATACGGAATATAAAAGAATTCCCAGCACCTAAAAATGTTAAGCAGCTTCGACGATTTCTGGGTTTAATCAATTTTTATTCAAGATTTAGTAAGGAACACGCTGAAGAAACAGTACATTTGCTAAAATTGATTAAGAAAAGAGCAACATGGAATTGGGATCAAAAAGCACAGGAAAGCTTCAAAAAAATAAAAGAGCTGTTCGGAAGTTCGATAATGTTATATTTTCCCGATCCAAACCGGCGCTACTACCTCGAAACGGACGCAAGTAATTATGCATTGGGAGCTGTTCTCTACCAAGTAAAAGATCAAGAAGAAAAGGAAATTATAACACTTGCAAGTCGCACTTCAAAAGGACCCGAACTTACTTATTTCACAACCGAGAAAGAGCTACTGCCCATAGTCTGGGCCCTGCAGAAATTTCGCACGTACCTGCATGGAGCGGAGATCATTAACCGTACGGATCACCTGGCACTTACCTTCTTGAAAACTTGCAAGTTTGTAAACGCCCGACTAACGCGCTGGATATTAGCGATACAGGACTACAAGATAAAGATCGAGCATCTACCTGGGAAAGAAAATATAATGGCAGACGTTTTACGTAGGATGCACGACTGTGAGAGCTACAAAAAGAACCGGGGCGAACCGAGTCGCTATCATGTATCGAGCCGCAATGCCTCCCCCTGCGCCACGACCAGCACCCATAGTGATTGCAATACCTGAGGAACCGGAGGTAATTGTGCTGGATAGTGAAGAAGAAGAAGAAACTGTTCGAGCACCAGAACCTGAAAGATCGCCGCTACCAGGGCCATCGAGAGAAGTGTCACAAGGATCGCCTAGCGCGTAAACAATCAAAGCACCGACGCCACCTCTGAACAAGCCTGCAAATGGAAGTCCGCAACCCTCATGCTCACACTGGAATCCGGAGGATGCAGAGAATCAAAGAGTCGCCCAGGCAACAATGTACGAGGCTAGGATCAACGCCTTGGATGTATGGGTTCAAAAGAGTGCAGTGCCGCAACCGCAAGAGGAACCCATACTGAATGAAGTAGAGCAGAACTTGCTGAGAATCACGGAAGGTGGAAATCATACATGCAAAGTGCGAGGGATATATACCACCAAGCGTACTCGGCAGGAGGCCCTAATAACTGACGTGACTCGAACTAAAAATGTGAAGCCTCCGAAGAGAAAGTGTCAAGCCGACAAGGAGAACGAGCTGAGGGATAAGCAACTTGCGAAAGCAATGAGAAGAGTCCAGTTAATGGACATGAGAGAGAAGGCTAAACAGAAAAGGCATCGCAGTGACAACCAGGTAGCTGAGAGATTAGGAAAGCTGCATTTGAACAAGAGTCCCGAAGACTTCGAGATTTACAGACTATGGAGCCCCGAGCAGGACTGGCCGATCACTGAGAATTGGCGCCTCAGGGAAGACAATGAGGCGAGGAACCCTCAACGTACTAACAGAGATGAGTACCATAAATTAAGGATGGATACAAATGGGCTCATTGCTAAAATTGAGACCTTCACAATTACGTTAGTTTTACCATCAAGATCCTTTTCAACAACATCTCATTGTAAATACATTCTCTTCCTGTAACTATTATCTTATTCATTCTAGTTTGTACTCTCTCAAACTCATTTTATCGAATTTATATTATGATTGATTTTATCACATTTGTTTCGTTTAGCATTAAGCTTTTTTTTTTGAATCATTTCTTTAAGGCATCAACATGTAATTCATTTTATAACATTCATATGTATTCACGTAACATGCCAAAATTTGTTAACCACCATTGATAAAAATCTTAATTGTTCAGTCTCAATTTGGGGGGCAGTTGTAACCCGCGAGTTACAGGGGCCGCCTGAGCATAGGCAGAGGAGGCCACTCCTGAGAGATGCAACTAGAAAAATTGCATCACCCAGGAGGGACCTCAAAGCGCAGGCTCGAAGACTCCCACCCAAAGTGAGATTGCGTAAGCGGGAGAGGGTAATGTGGAGCAGCGAATAAAAAAAGCGCTGCTCAGCAGAAAAAGCCATTCTGAAATCTTGTGCCCAAATTGCCAGGATCTCAGGGTAAAAACCTTGTGGGAAGGTCTGAGGATTGTATCCTCTCCTACTTTGCCACACAACCTTCACCGAACTCAAAGGCGAAGTCCTCTGAAGAGGAGTTAAAGGCGATTGTATCGTCTTAAACTGCTCACGCGGAGATTCAACTTTGAGTGTGCGATCCCGACAGATTTCGGTTAAAGTGGACGAAACTTTTGACGCGTATTTTGAGACTCGCGATCGAAAAATCGCTGTGAGTATTCTTTAGAAATTCTATGAACGAAGTGTTCTGAAAACGACTTGCAGAGTATTGCATTCAATCCTCGAGCTAGGCAGAGGTTGTACCGAAGCCCAAGGTCCACATCATTGGATGTAATAATTTAGAGATCGAAAATTTATTACTCCATGATTTATAAGCACCGAGAGGAGTTACACTGCTCTCAACGTGGTTACAAAAATCCTAGAGAATAAATTCTCGAAAGACTTTGAATAGTTCGTTCGAAAGAAACCTCTCTTGGAGGCAAGGAAAATAAATCCTTCAAATTTACTATAAGGTAAATTTGAGAAAGTAGAGACACTATAGCTTCACTTGCTCTCTCTCGCCTAAGCAACTACCTGGGACTCGAATGCTCTCGCCCAGGTGGTAGAATCCAAGCGTGCTCTCACAGTCTCTGTGAGGATTAGCCTAGCGTACCTGAATGACAGGTTGTAAAACTGATAGAACATTTTCATTATCTATTCTTTTGTATTTTGACCGAATAGTCATTATGTCATTGTCTTGAATTTTACATCTGACTCACCTGTGCCTTTGCTTTGCCTGTCGGTCCATTAGAAAGACAGATGTTGGAATCCATTTACAAATAAGTATTCTAATGAACACGAAGTCTATGTCAAAGCAAGGACCAGGTCATTGAACTTTGTATTCTTTCTCTGAAATAATATTCTAGAACTAGAAACTTATATCCTACCTAAGGTTACGACCAACACTGCCCGAAGCGCAGCTTGCTATTAAATAAAAATCTTTCGATACTCGTATACTTTTATCTCTTATATTATATCCATTTTTGCTTAACCACGTATTTTTATTGTTATATGATTTATTTTAACCTAGAATAGGACATGGCTCTCGCCATATGTAGGGACCTGCTGTAAATATAAGCTAGAGCAGGCATAACTGAATAAAAAGAACCGTTACAAGTGAACCAAAGAATCTTATTTCTTCTCCGTGGTAGTCCTTTCTTTTATTTTATAATCATATTAATTAGATATAGCTTGACAATTAAGAAATATACAACTAGGCTGCGATATCATAGAACCGGCAGGTTGCAATATAAATATAAATATATATATATATATATATACATATACAGTGAGGCCAAATTCATAGTAGTCATATTCATCAGTGCGAAAGAGATACTCTTATGCGCCATCTACTAGTGTCTCACTTGCACTCACGCTTCCCTATGGCTACTATGAAGTTGACCTTACGGTATAAGAACAACATAAGCTGAAACTTCAGTTTTAGGTCAGTTCTGAAGAATTCAACTGCAATGTTCACGAAACGTTGACAAGATTCGTAGATTTGCAGAGGTTTGAAACCCGGAAAACCTCTTTTAAATTTAATATTTGCTCAATGTTTATTTTTTTCTAATCATTCTGTCGGAATTTTTACAGTATAACAAATGTATTTGTTTTCAGTGACGAAAACAGCGACAACGGAGTCGCTCTTTGCCTTGAGCTTTATTGTGTTTGTCTCTACCACGGAGCAAAACTTGTCTTTTTCTCGCTCCAACTATTTCGATAATATTATTTTTCCCATCTATTCACGAAGGGTTCTCATTCAGTTCCTAACAATTTGCAGGATAATTTAGGAGTCTTTTAATACCTGTGAATCGATGAGTTGTAGTCAGTTTATGTATCGGATTGATAAGTTCTAGGTCTTATAAATTCATGTTTCAATTAATGCAAATGTTTCTCTAGCCTTACTTTTGAATTGTCTATTAGCGATACAATTTCAGAAACTTCACAGAATTTTTTTAAAGTTGGGAAAACGTCTACGGCACTTTTCCGTCAGTCTATAATTTTTTATCACAAAGGATTGAATAATTATTCAGAAAAATTCGTCTTTCAGCGAGGCATAATGATTTCTCATCACAATATACTTAGGTAAAAGAATTTGTTGTTACTGTAAAAATTTCGATAGGAAAATTTTGAACAAAGAATTGTCGAGAAAATTATTTCCCCCATATCGTTATAGGCTAGCTTCAATAAAAAAACTAAATTTCTTATTGTAAAAATTTCAAAAGCAAAATAAAAAAAATAAAAAAATCTCTCTCAATTTTTTGTTCTAATTTTCCTATCAAAATGTTTACGGTAACAAATGTAGTTGTTTTTAATAAAGCGTGGTGAGGAGAAAAAAATTTCAAATTTATTTCTTTTAATTTTGCTATCGAAATTTTTAACATAACAAATTTAGTTATCTTTATTAAAGCCTACAAGGCTGTATAGAAAAAAAATTTCCTCGAAAATTTTTGTTTACAAAATTTTCCTATTAAAATTCTCACAGTAATAAATGCAGTTTTTTTATTGAAATTTTTACAATAACAAATTTTGTAGTTTTTATTTAAGCCTAGCTGTAAGGTGGTGGGAGAAAAAAATTTCGAAACTTTTGTTTCGAAATTTTCCTATCGAAATTTTTACAATAACAAAATTAGTTGTTTTTATTGAAGCGTATTACACTGCGGGGGAAAAAATTTCTCGAATTTTCATTTATTTTGCTATCGAAGCTTTTACAGTAACAATTGTAATTGTTTTTATTGAAGCCTGTAATGCTGTGGTGAAAAACAGTTTTCTCGAAAATTCTTTTTTCGAAATTTTGCCATCGAAGTTTTTACAATAACAAAAAATTCTTTCATTGAAGCCTGTAAGGTGGTGGAAAAAAAAAACATATTCAGAATTTTTTTTTCAAAATTTTCCTATCAAATTTTTTCAGGAACAAATGTAGTTGTTCTAATTGAAGCTTTTAACATGGTGAGAAAGAAAAAAATTCTCAATTTTTTTTCATTAAATTTTGCTATCGCTATTTTTACAATAACAAATTTAGTTGCTTTTATTGAATTCTATAACGCTGCGTGGTAAAAAATTGTCTTGATAATTCTTTTTTAAAAATTTTGCTATCTAAATGTTTGCAGTAACATATTTAGTTTTTTTCATTGAAGCCTATAATGTTGCGAGAGAAAAAAATTTTCTCGGAAATTTTTTTCCCAAATTTTCATATGGAAATTTTTGCAGTAATATAAAATTGTTTTGCCTGAGTATATTATGATTAGAAATCTTACAACCTCGCTGAAACACGATTTTTTCTGAATAATTATTAAATTCTTTGTGACAAAAATGTATAGACTGACGGAAAAGTTTCGTAGACGTTCTCACAAATTTCAAAAAATCCTGTGAAGTTTCTGAAATTGTACCACTAATAAACAATTTAAAAGAAAGGTTAGAGAAACATTTGCATTAATTGAAACATGAATTTAAGACCTGGAACTTATCAATCTGATACACAAACATACTGCAACTCATCGATTCTGCACAGGTATTTAAAGACTCTCAAAATATTCTGCGAATGGTTAAGAATGAATGAGATCACTTCGCGAATAGATGGAGATCGAAATAGTTGGAGCAAGTAAAATACAAGTTTTGCTCGGCGGTAGAGACAAACGCAGTAAAGTTCGAGGAAAAGAGCGACTCCGTTGTTCAAGTCTTTCACCCATCTGTAAGAAACTTTCACTAAAATTTCTAAAACTTGAACACAAATTTTTTTTCAAATTTTGAAAATGCTCTAAAATTTTTAATTTTGCTTGGAAATATCTGGTTAACGAACTTAACCTTCATTTTAGGACCTTTATAAAGTTTATCAAAGGCTGATTCGATTAGACACATCCTTCAAAAGTTAGCGTGGCTGCAACATTCAGGTAACCATACAGACATACATACAGACAGACACCGACAAAATTTCACGATTTTCGGACTCCGTGAGTGTCGGAACGTAAAGATCCGTTAAAAACCAGAGATGTGGGTGATTTTGAATAGTAAATTCCCGATTCAGCCCATTGTGGAGCGAGGAGATGTTTGAGTGCTATGGTCAGTGGTCCCCATCTCATGACTGGCCTATCACACCAGGGTGGACACACAAGGAGAGCAACACAAGGAATAATACGAATCGACGCTGTCGCTTCTAAAAGATAAATAGATGTAGAAATATTATTTTTTACATTCTCATTCATGAGAGTATAATGTAATTGTCCAAATTTTCGATATCTGGTTTTCAACGGATCTTTACGTTCCGGCACTGCTTGTATGTATTTCTGTCTGTCTGTATGGTTACCTGAATGTTGTAGCCACGCTAACTTTTGAAGGATTCGTCCATTCGAGTCAGCCCTTGATGAACTCTTTAAGGGTCCTAAAATGAAGGTTAAGTTCGTTAACCAGATATTTCCAACCAAAATTAAAAATTTTAGAGCATTTTCAGAATTTGAAAATTTTTTTTTTCAAGTCTCAGAAATTTTTGTAAAAGTTTATTGCAGATGGATAAAAGACTTTGAAATTATCTCCATGGAATTTTCGATTTCGATGAAAATTAGACAAATTATATACTTATCAACATTTTGAAAACTTTCAAAAAGTAGAAAAAAAATATTTATCTGATAGATTGAAAAATTTCAATCAATATTTTTACTAGATGCGAAATATGTTTTGAAACTATCCTTATCAAATTGTTTGATTCGATAAAAATTCAAAAAGTAAGAGCATTTTAAAATTTAGAAACAAAATGTTTTGAAGAGTTTCAGAAATTTTTGTGAAAGTTTCTTGTACAGCTTGCAAATCATTCAAATGGCCTTCTCAATTTTGATAAAAAATAAAAAAATTATATGTTTGTTACGAGCCGATAATTACCCCCACTCTACGCCTAATTAGCATATATAAAGCGCCGCATCTCTGAGGAGTTTAGTTCTAGACCTGTACCCATAATCGCAAATAAAGCGCTCGAAGTCAGAGATTGACTTCGAGCTTACACAAAAAAGTCAACTAAGCATTTTTACGCTTTACATTTTGGCGATCCTGCCAGGATTGCATTTTCGATTTCTGTATCCACGGATACAATAGAGAAATCATATAAAAGCAATTCTTGTGACGAATCCTGGAAAGGAATTCTACGGAATTCATTTAAGACGAGAAAGGACAGAATTTTACGAAATTCACTGGAACTCCGGATCTACCTACGGGTGACCCGACAACCTGAACAGTAGGAAAACGTTAGGTAAAAATAGTTGGTGAATTGAGTAGCCGCTATACAACGTGAAGCCACTGTTTTTCCGAAATTCAAAAATTGAACGAGGCCCGCAATCAGGCGGAAGACGCATCTGCGTAACAACGTTTGGAAGACTGACGACCAGTCATCGGCCAACGCCCAAATCCAGGTTAACAACGAGGAACTCCACGGACTCCCAGCTGCCAACCAGAAAGGATCAAGCCATCCAGCGAATTTAGAAAGAGTAAGCATTTAAATAAAAAACAAAAACAAATCGTATCGAACTGCAAAGAGAATAAGTCTTCCTTGCTGTCTGAGGAAGGAGACTAACGTGAAATCAAAGTTAATTTCACGTTAGGCGAGGCGAAGTTTTGCAATTCCGGTGAGGTATACTCCTGGTGCTCCAGAGCACTGCCTTTCCTCAACAATAATAGAAACCATTACTTTGGAATCAGGGAAATTGTAATAGACGATATCCTTCCATTCCACTGTATTAAAAGACTAAACATCCGAAGCGAGCGATAACCGCGCGTATCAGATAACAAGAGCGAGACCGATATTTTACGCTGGCATACGCAAAGTATCGAGATAACAACGGTGTAACTTACGCGACTGACGATACTGACGACACTTCTGATTCATCACACGATCTCATTCCTTTATTCCTTACGGCAATGACCTCTCCCAACAATACTCATCCCACGTCGAGGGCACAATCTCCAATGCACACAACACCGAATTCTTTATTAACTCTGGATCCCATTCAGCAATTGCGATTGGAAATGCAAGCGTTGAGACTCGAGATTTCCAGAATGAAGGAAGAACTCGCTACACTCAACGATGAAAATCACAACAGGAGACGGGAAATTAAACAAGTTGCAAAAAATACAGCACTTATAACAGACGACGATTCGGACCCTGACGCTCAAAAAACTGAAGTCCCTAGACGAGGAATAATAAAACAGCTCCCACGATCCACCGAGATTCCGATATTAGAAATCAGACAGTCAACCTCTCAGCAAACCGCGTTTACGAATCCAGCACTGTCAAGAAATATGTCAACGGAACGACCCAATGAGCTGCCCACTAGAACAGCCCCTATAATCACTTCCCTAGCACCAGCAAAGGATATGATAAGAACGATTAAAATCCTTAATAGAACTAACGATGCCGGTATCCATGAATGGATAAAAAGCGTAAAAAGAGCTCGTTTACGCTGTGACAATCAAGACCTACTTCTTGATTTTATAATAGCTGAAAAAATTAGAGACAACGCCGAACAAGCTATACGACACATCTCAATAGGGAGTTACGACGAATTATACTCTGATTTAGAAACTAACCTCGGAATACAAAGCTCAATTGAATTGTGCAGAGCTAAGTTGGACACAATTAGACAAGGAGGAACCTCGGTTCAAACTTTTAGCCTTCTTTTCAGGGATGCCTATAAAGACCTTGTGCACGCGGTACAAGCAGAATACCCTTCCGGAACGAAAAGGAAAATGGCCCTAGAGATAGAAGAGAACAGCGCGATCAAAAGATTCATAATGAATTTAAGAGACGATATTTCGTTACAGGTTAGACCAATGAAACCAACCACACTAACAAAAGCCCTGCAAGAAGCACTGGAAGCAGAAGCTTGGCAACGAGAAAAAAATAAAGATAGAATACTTAGACAAAGCGAAGTGCCTAGACAAACTACTAAATTTCAACCCCGCCCGATAACAACTAGACCTTCAGCAAATACCACACCCCAACAGGCGAGAGTACCGAACTCGAATTTCCCACTAAGCGAAAGATTAAAGATGTCCTGCCACAAGTGCGGAAACCTCGTCATTTTGCATCCCAATGTTTTTCAAAACCTCAAAATTTTCAACTGGGACAGTTTCAAAAAAGACCACCGGAAGTGAAAACTATTTAAGAACAACAGGAACCCCAAGAAGAATGTTTAGAAGGGGAGGAGATGACAACGGAGGAAATCCACGAGCACATAAATTACGAGGACCAAGCAGAATATCTAAATCATCCGGAAAATTACAATCAATACATGGAAGAAGAAGAAGCGATGGATCAATATATAAATTATTAGTAGATAGCGGAGCAGCAATCAACATAATGAAAAGAAACCATTTACAGCCCGACCAAGAAACCTTCAAGTTTCATAAAAAATTCTCAATGGGAGACGATCACCATGAAAGTACGAAAGCCACTTATCTGCAGTATGTTGGAAAAAAACAACTTTTCCACATAGTAGAAGAAAACTTCCCATTATTAGAAGATGGAATAATAGGATTACCATTCTTCCACAAATACCCCAGATATGCTATCACAAAAACTGATTTGATAATCGACAAATGGAAACTACCATTGCATTTCGAGGGATACTACCTACCCGGAAACTCAACAAAAATCTGTAAAATCAAAGTACACGACGAAGAAAATCAAATAATTTGGATAGGAGACCAAAAAGAAATTCCTGATGGGCTATACACGATATACAATAATAAGGTAGAAATACCATATTATAACTATTCCCAAAAACCCATCAAAATACCAGAGGAAAATAAATTCAGCAGAATTACGTCTGTAAGATCACGAGACGTAGATCTTGTCCAAAAAGGGGGTGATTACCCTTCAAAATACTTCAAACGATTGGAAAAACTTCAAAATTGCCTGAACCTAAAACATATTGAACCAAAATTAGAGAACGGATAAAAGAAATTGTGACTCAATACTCAGAAGTCTTTACTTTAGATGGAGACTACCTACCCTGTACAGATCTAACTGAACATGAAATAATCTTGAACTCAGGAAAAATTATCAACTTAAGATCTCATAAACTACCGGAAAAATACAAGGAATTCGCACTTAACGAAACAAGTGAATTACTGAAAAAAGGTATAATAAGAGAGTCCCAATCACCTTTCAATTCACCACTATGGATAGTCCCTAAAAAAGGAGGAAAGCTTAGAATGGTAGTAGATTATCGTCAGATTAATAGAGACACCGATAAGGATGCATACCCTCTCCCGGTAATAGACGATATTCTCGACCAGTTAGGAAATGCAAAGTTTTTCTCAGCCTTCGACCTTAGTGCAGGATTCCACCAAATCCCCATGAAGGAAGAGTGCAAAAAATATACAGCATTCTCTACTATACAAGGGCATTTTGAATATAATAGGATGCCATTTGGTCTAAAAAACGCACCCGCTACCTTCCAACGTATGATGGACAATGCGTTCAGAGGACTAATTGGGAAAGAATGTTTCGTTTACATTGCCGATATTGTAACATTTGGAAAAACATTAGAAGAACATAACAAAAATTTAGTAACTGTCCTGGAAAGAATAAAACAATTAGGCTTGAAATTAGAATCATCAAAATGTGAGTACCTACGTCCAGAACTAGAATACCTAGGCCACCTGATCACCGCAGAAGGACTTAAGCCAAACCCTATTAAGATCAAAGCAATCCAAGAATTCAAGCAGCTGAAAACACCTAAAGACGTGCAATCATTCTTAGGATTAGCCGGATATTATAGGAAGTTTATAAAGAACTTTTCATCTATAGCTAGACCACTCACCAGGTTAACCAGTATTGAGATTCCCCGATTTTAAAGAAGTATTCACTCTAACAACCGACGCATCGAATCAAGGATTAGGCGCAGTGCTATCCCAGGCCGGACATCCTTGCTTATTTATTAGCAGAACCCTTAATGGAGCAGAAGAAAATTACAGTACCTCAGAAAAAGAACTCTTAGCTATAGTATGGGCAATGAAAAGGTTACGTCAATACTTGCTAGGAAACAAGTTCAAAATCCAAACTGATCACAAAGCACTCATTTGGTTACACAATGTGAAAGACCCTAGCTCGCGACTTTTACGGTGGCGATTACGGCTAGAGGAATATAAGTATGAAATAGAATATGTTAAAGGAAAGGAGAACAAAGTAGCAGACTGCTTATCCAGACTATTTCCAATCCACACCAGCGACATTCTACAACAAGCGCTAGACGGAATAGATTTAACTACCGACGATGAGCTATCAGACAACGAAATTTTGGGTACACCGGTTAAACGCCCCACTATCATCAAGGATGAAATACTACAAGAAAAAATTGAAATCCCATTCAGAAAGATGTGCGAATCAGTAGAAAGTAACGAAGATCCCAATAATTCTACTGGATCCGAAACACCTCAACAAAATGAACTTTACAACGATTTTATGACATGGCGATTGAACCCAACGCAAGGAAAATTAAAAAAAAAACCCAACGCCGTCGGAAAACTCTGGAAAGTAATAAATAAAGAAGACATGCCAAAATATAATGAAGAAGATTGGTTACGGAAACTAGGCTGGTTCATCGATGAAACTATGAGCAAAAAACTGACATTGATAAGATTTATATGATGGAATGCCTATCTAACTTGTATCCCCACTTAGGATTTCATATGTGCTTTAACAATGCCCGAGAATTAACGAAAGAAGAAAAAACTAATATCGTTAAAGAAGCGCATGCGGAACATCTTGGGGAAAAGAATACCATTGAAAAATCGAAGAAAATAGGACAATGGATAGGTATGGATGAAGACATTAAAAAGTACGTCAAAACATGCCCCATCTGTCAACTCCAAAAAACTACAAGAATCAAGAACCAAGCTGACGGGATTATACCAGACATTCCTCTGAAACCCAATGAGAAAATAGCCCTAGATATATACGGCCCATTACCCGAAACAGTAAAAGGTAACAAATATATTTTGAGCCTACAAGATAGGTTAACCCGGTATACGGTGTTAATCCCGATGGCTAATGAGACAAATAGTTCAATAATAGAAGGGCTGCTCGATCACTACATCTACATCTTTGGAGCACCCAAAACAATCCTAACAGACCGGGGACAAAACTTTCTATCAGAAATGATGCAACAGTTTGAAGAAGCACTACACATCACTCAGGTAAAAACAACAGCTTTTCATCCGCAGTCCAACGGTAACATCGAAAGAATGCACTCCACCCTAGGGAACCTAATCAAAACAAGCATTTCAGAAAGAAACAATGAATGGGATGACAATTTGAAATTTATTAACTTTGCAATCAACACAATGAAGAACCAACCAACAGGATTTTCACCCTTTGAACTTATGTTTGGAAGAGAAGCTAACATACCCTCATCGGTAGCGTGTTCACCAACCCTGACGTATCCGGAACTAGTGAGAAAGTGGAAAAAGAAACACGAAGACAACCTACGAAGGGCTAGAGAAAGAATAGAAATAGAAACAGAAAAAACGAAGAAAGGACTCGACGAAAATATCACTCACAAACACCCCCTATACAAACCAGGAGACACAGTAAAAATCATTAACAATACTAAGTCTAACAAACTAGACCCCTCTTGGAAAGGCCCTTTTGAAATTATTGACTACTTAGACAATAATAATTTACGAATAAGAAATAAGGACAAAATTATCCGAATTCATATAAATCAGACAATGCGCTATTTCACAGACGATAATGACACCCTTCTGGACCCTCCTGCTGGCCCTAGCACCGATCATCAGTGCTAACTATACCCTCGAAAAAATTCAAGGGAACGTCTACATCGAGGAAATCTCTAAAGTACACTTGTTTCATGAAAAGTGGAAAATGGTTATAGCTATCAATATGACATCCACCGAAAACTGGATTAAAGCCATCGACACCACCATTACTATGGCAGAACTAGCCTGTAACAAGAAGTGCACACCTTATTATGAACTCCAATTGGTGAGGAACCGCTACAATAGACTAACTAGTAAAAACAATATCCTGCACAAGTTATTAGGCAAACAACGTCAAAAAAGAGGATTAGGGAATTTTGTGGGTGATATATCCAAAACTCGGTTCGGAACATTGAGCGAATTTGACCTGAAACAAATTAACACTGAATTCGACACAATTTATACAGATAACAAAAACATAGCTAGCATCCTGTCAAATCACACAAAAATACTTAAATTAATCTTAGATTCCTCGTCAACGGACCATAAATGGATAACTGCCAAGGAAATTACCGACAGACAGTTTGTAAAAAACATCACTTTCGGACTAAATGCTGTAAGAAAGAATAGTTTTGTCAACTCAAAATCAGTATTAGCAGCAATACTATTAGATGAAACAAACGAGGATATTGAAACAGCGATCAACGCCATAAACGACGGAAAGCATGGGATAATACACCCCCAAATTTTAACATCAAAGAAGTTGAAGGAAACCATAAAAGAATTCGAGACAACTCAACGTACGCGCTACCATTTTGACAATGAAGAAGAAAACTACCAGCACATCATAGACATCCGTACCCTCTCCGTAGCAGTAATCTAAGGCCTATTTACATACATACTGGAGATACCGGTAATTGAGAAAGAAGAAGGTGCCTTGCAAAGAATAGTCCCTATCCCTATACAAGTAAGTAAAGTCCACATGTCAATAGTCCCCGACTATGACATGATCATTAAATACAGAGACTCTTACGTGCCCGCCGACAGACAGACCATTGATAAATGTAAACAGATAGATGTATATAAAATATGTAGAAGAAACCAACCTAATGTCAAGTTAATAGATAGCGAATCTTGCGAAGCCAGTTTACTTAGAAGATACTCAGAAACCAAATGTAATCAGTCACCTTACCTGCTACACAAGGAAACTTTCATACCCATTATAAATGGTTATATTATAGTACCCTCCAAACCATTAGACTTAGACATAAGTTGCGAAGGTTCAGTTTAAACAGAAAAAATTTCCAAACCCCAAAAAATTACAGGATTTGGATGCAAAGTGTATAACAGCTACGATACCCTGGAATTAGAAAAATCATATGAAGCTCATATGACACAATGCCTAAATGTAACATACGAGATAAATTTTGAACAAAAAGACATTGACAGCTTAGAACAAAAATTAGTACAACTTCCAAAACAAGTATCACACGAAGAACCTAAGCGAGCCAGAATTAGCCTAGACGACACTGAAAATATCTTACATACTATTGCCACCCACAGAAGGCTCAGTACTTGGGAAGAAAATAGTTTAGAATAGTAACAATATTTAGGTTACGCTGCATTAGGACTAGGAACTCTGTATACTTTAGGAAAATTAAGCATCCTCGATTGCATAAAGGAATATTTTCCGAAAACAATCAAATTATTCAGTAGTAGAAATAAAGTAATCCACCAATCCCATATTGTAACGTACCAAACCCAACCAACTCCCGAATCATTGTCAAACTACGAAACATGTAGCATAGTTAAAAAAACCAAACCTTTGAAGATAAAAAACAAAACTTAGAGACTAAGTTCAATCTAAAAAGGGGGTTGTTACGGGCCGACAATTACCCCCACTCTACGCCTAATTAGCATATATAAAGCGCCGCATCTCTGAGGAGTTTAGTTCTAGACCTGTACCCATAATCGCAAATAAAGCGCTCGAAGTCAGAGATTAACTTCGAGCTTACGCAAAAAAGTCAACTAAGCATTTCTACGCTTAACAGGTTTATCAAAATTAAAAAAAAATACAAAAAAATTATTTTCTGATAAATTAAAACATTTTAACTGACATTTTTATAGGTATTGAATCTACTTGAACATTACCCCATGAAATTTTACAAAAAGGCAGCTAGGTTGGCGGTACAATCGCTTCTTACAGCAGCAAAAACGGCGCAACAGCTATAATACACCAGGAGCCCATGACATTTTTTATGTAAGTGAAGGTGTACGGACAATTTTCACCTGACAGGTTCGACTTGGGATGAAGAACTTAAAAATGCGTGCCTTAAAGGGCTGAGTGTGTTAGGTGAGCGATGGCGAGCTGGCAAAGGTGCCAATTTTTATCGTTCATTGCGATTTGTGGTTCACGGTTGAAAATTTGTGTACATGTAGAAGATGACATATAAATGGCACCTGGGCATTTTTAAGGCACTTATTTGTGTCATGAAGTGCTTTATGGCACCTTCATGGGTGCCGGAAATTCAGGTGAAATTTCTTGATATTGATTTTACAGAAAAAAGTTTCAAACAAAAGTTGTTCTGCTTTGAAGGATGGATATTTTCATCCTCATATCATTTTTTGATAAAATTGATACATTTCGAGAAAACATCGATTAAAAAATACGAGAACAATCAAAAGCTGTTTTTCTGTCCAGCAAGTCAATTTTTCGAAAATTATCAAGAGAGAAAAAATACTCCCCTGTAGGTGTACTCCAACATTACTGAAGAACATTGTATTCAAATGTTTATATTTACCATGTTATGCGCATTTTTCATCCTTTTTCCCATTGTTCCTTCCACCTGTTGTACCTTTAGCAATTCAAAAGAAGGTGTTCTCAAAATGAGTACATCAATAGTATAAGTCTTATATGACAAATTGGCGTCAGCTACTTTCGAGTAAAATAATAAATTATTGTTCTATAAACAATAATAAACATAGTCACGTTCTCAGCTTCTAATTATCGTAGAAGGTTGTAATAAAGCTGAATATTATTCTAAAGAATTAAATAACAAAATCGTTTTACTTTAACAATTGCATTATTTATTGTTGTTTAAGTTCATACTTTTTCCGTTGGAATATATTCGATGTTTACTACCGTGACGAAAGTCAATTTCCCGGGCGCAGCATGGGGTCGTCTCAGATTTTCCGTTGGCTATTTTCGTAGTACACTGCTTAAGAGACCCCATGCTGCGCCTGGGAAATTGACTTTCGTCACGGTAGTAAAAGTCGAATATATTCCAACGGAAAAAGTATGAACTTTAACAACAATAGATAATGTCAATGTGAAAGTAAAGCGATTTTGTTATTTAATTTTTTAGAATAATATACAGCTTTATTACAACCTTCTACGATAATTAGAAGCTGAGAACGTGACTCTGTTTATTATTGTATATAGGACAATAAGTTATTATTTTACTCGAAAGAAGCTGACGCCAATTTGTTATATAAGACGTATACTATTGATGGACTCATTTTGAGAACACCTTCTTTTGAATTGCTAAAGGTACAAAAGGTGGAAGGAACAATGGAAAAAAGAATGAAAAATGCGCATAACATGGTAAATATAAACATTTGAATAAAATGTTCTCCAGTCATGTTGAAGTACACATGCAGGGGAGTATTTTTTCTCTCTTGATAATTTTCGAAAAAATGACTTGGTGGACAGAAAAACAGCTTTTGATTGTTCTCGTATTTTTTAATCGATGTTTTCTCAAAGTTTGTCAATTTTATCAAAGAATGATATAGGGATGAAAATATCCATCTTTCGAAGCAGAACAACCTTTGTTTGAAACTTTTTCCTCTAAAATCAATATCAAGAAATTTCACCTGAATTTTCGGCACCTATGAAAGTGCCATAAAGCACTTCATGACACAAATAAGTGCCTTAAAAATGCCCAGGTGCCATTTATATGTCATCTTCTACATGTAAACAAATTTTCAAGCGTGAACCACAAATCGCAATGAACGATAAAAATTGGCACCTTTGCCAGCTCGCCATCGCTCACCTAACACACTCAGCCCTTTAAGGCACGCATTTTGAAGTTCGTCATCCCAAGTCAAACCTGTCAGGTGAAAATTGTCCGTACACCTTCACTTACATAAAAAATGTCATGGGCTCCTGGTCTATAAGAATCGAATGCGCGAATACGTCAAATTCATGTCTGAATGTCAACGGCAGTTTTTCTTCAATGAATGGGATAGAAACAGTGATAGGGGTGGTGCGGGTAATAGAGGCGGACGGAGGGGTGGAAATTACAGAAGCGGTAGAGATTTCGGTGGTAAAGGAAGTTACAGGGGGTGGTAGAGACTCCGTAGATAGTTAAAGTAGTGAAAGAGGTAGAGTCTTCGGAGGTAATGGAAGAGGTAGAGGCTTTGGAGGTAGTCGAAGTAGTGAAAGAGATAGAGGCTTCGGACACGGCATAGAACTGAGAGACGGCCAACGTGGTACAAACCAGGCGCGGATCCAGAGGGGGGGCCACGGCGGCTTGGCCCCCCCCAAAGCCCAGACCCGAATTTTTCAAATAAGATAATTGAAGTTTACTATCCCACCATAAAGAAACTAATTCGGGAGGATTGCGGCGAGTTAACGTGCTTAAATTCGCCCGAATTCTGCTTTCTGATTCGTTGAAACGAACTGAGCCAGCGCGAATTAAATGCTTGTCAATTTGCCTTAATTCGTGGTCAAGGTAATTTCGAAAAAAATTAATAAAAATTGCATGCATCGAGTCTCGAACCAGCGATCCCAAGTGTGTAAGTCCAGAGGACAACACTGAGCTACAGAAAACATTAATATATATTAACAACAAATCCTATATGCGCCCACGCTTGAGTTATACCTTAAGAATTCGATTGAATAGGCCAGTTTTTAAGTGTATTCGCGCTGCGAATTCTGGCGAATTGGAGCTTGACTTACAATCTAGCGGATTAAAATGAATTGGCCGACACTGAAATTTTTGACACTTTCAAATGAATAAGGTCCCCTAAAATATTTTCGCTGAATTCAGACAAATAGGATATTTTAAGACTATATTACTCTGCACGAATTTACACACATAAAAAGCAAGAAAATTGCCATCACGATTACTGGGACTAAGGTCACGATTACTGGGATGTCTACCTTAACTGCATAAATTAAAAAATGGGAAAATTAGTGTAATTAAAAAAAAAAACTAAAACATAAGGTGTCAAAATACTTTTAAAAAGAAGTCAAAAACTTCGGAGAAAGCTTACTATTTTGAAATTTATCAATATTTTTAAAAACATTAAAATGTGTTTGCTATATTGAACAGAAATTTCACAGAAAAAACAAAGCGTGAATCTAACGCTAATTTCAGGGTACCATTTCCCTTAAAAAAAAATTAGTCTTGGTAGTGTGAATGGTACCACTACAAAAGGTATCGTTTGCCTTGGATTTGGGGTATGAAAAGTCACCTGTAGTCAATTTTTTTTACAGTTTTTGCGGCAAAAATAATAAGTGATAGTTTCGTAGCCCAACTCCGAGCGAGATGGAACCCCATGTTAAAATTAGGTGCAGCAAAATTTATCCCAGAGTTTTTATTGTGTTAATTTAAAAACTTCAATGTCCGGGAAACCAGGAGATGATCAGAATTTTTTGAGAGCTGGAAATAACAGTGAATTTATTTTTTGACCGGTATTTTTACAAGTTTTTCAAAGAAAAACCTATCCAATCATTTGAAATATCACAAATTTCATGTCACAAGATATATAATGCAATTCAACATAAGTTTCATTTCAACTTCTTTTTAAATGCTAAGTTCAGTTGTTAACTTTTTCAATTATGAAATCATTCAGCTTGCAATGTGGAATTCGAAAATCTTTTACGATCCAAATTTTCCATTTCACATCTTTATTTTTGAGGGTACATTTTCAATTAAAAGAATGTTGAAGTGCAGTTTTGAAGACTTACACAATACACGATTAATATCTTTCGAAACTGAAAATTTTCGACAAAAAATGTTTTAAGTTGATCAACTGTAAATATAAATTAAGTAATGATTTTAAAAATTAAACTGTAGTTCGTGTATTCGCAATTGAACAATAATTGATTGATTTTATAGCACGATTCTGAATCTGATGAAATTAAACAATTTACAGATTTTGACGTTAAAAATTGAACTGTTTTAATTCGAAAGCCGTAGTAGTTAACAAAATGTAAACTTCCGATTGAAACTTTATAAATTATCTGCTGTTTCAGTCTAAAATATACCATTTTTAACGACTTCAATTATGAAAATTATTAATTAAAAAAAAACAATTTTTTAATAGTCAGCAAAGTTTGACTGTTTATTTAAAATGAACAATTATAAATGAAATACTGAAATCCGAACAATTTGAAACTGAATTGTTTGAAACAGAAAGCCTTGAATCGTTAAAATTTCGGAGAGCTGAACGTTACAATGTTAATTTTAATTGTTCTAATTTAAAATTTTGTATTTGCAAGTGAAAATGTTGAATATTGATGTGTAAATAACAAACAAAAATGTATCCATTCAGAAAAAATTCGAGTAAGTTGAGGAGATATATTTAGAAGTTTTTAAATAAAATTTTGAAGCTTTTAAGGATTTTGTAAGGTCTTAAGATAATACAAATATTGTTTTAAGATTCGTGGGAAAATTTTCGAATGATTTTTATTTTAAAAAATTAATTTCAACAGAATATTTAAAAATATTTTAAAACGGACGCAAATTTTGATGAACAAATAAAAATTGAACAGTTATAAATTTGGAAAAAATTGATTTTCTAGTAAAAAAAACAACATATTTTTAAGAGAACGTTTTAAAAGATTTCAAAAAAAAATTTAAATGTATAAATAACAGTTGAATAATCATTCATTCAAAGCGATTTAAACTTAAAATAATTCAACTTCTAATTTAAAAAGTGTTCAATTGAAAAAAATTATAATTTTTCAATTTTTAATTTTTCCAGGATTTCAACCGGGAATATGAATATCGCAAAGAGTGGAAATATACGCCTAAATTTTGCTCTTTAAAAATAATCGTTTTATAGTTTATGCTTGACTTCGAAAATTGTATGAGTATTTTATACTTGTTAAATAATGATTATACCATGACATGCAAGACGCAGCTTGTAAATATAAAAACATGGTTTTTATTGAAACATTTGTTTATTATGTTTATAAGATTTGTGAATAATATATTTTTATAATTTTTAATAAACATTCAAAGCAAATAAATAACTATAAAATGATTATTACCTTCTCCCCCTCCCCCTTAAGAGTTGAGGGGAAGGGGAATTATTGGATGGCCCCCCCTAAAGCCCTTCTCTGGATCCGCGCCTGGTACAAACCCGTTCCGTGATTACTAATTCATGTAAATGATAATGATAATTTCTATATTACTATATTATTGTACACATTCATTCAAATAAACTTCTTTTTCGTACTTTTTGTATTACTTCTTTCAACAATGTAAATTATATTCAATAAGGAAATCTAATTTTTAAAAACATTTCAACGAAAAACATGCCAATTTCTCATATTCCGTTTTATTTTGTTTGCATGGTTTTATTTTTCAAAAGCAATCGTCCGTATAACCTAGCTGCTGAGCGCGAGTATCGCAATGAGAATGTAATCTTCAAGACCGTAGGTGCTCTGAGAAACCTCTTCATAGTCAAATTGAAAAAAACATGTTTAGTTTCACTTTATGATTGTAGTTTATGAGGGGTTTAAATCACAGTTTTTGGTTTGCTCGCTCAAACCGGGTGAATTTTTACGACAGCTGAGAATAAAAATTAGTGCAAAGTAAGGAGAAAATATTAAAGTCATGATGAAAAGTAAAACTTGTACATTATTTTGCAATATCTGAATTAGCAGTACATACCAGATCGCGGTAAAGAAACAAATTTAATGCAAATTAGATATATAATAGTGTTGAACATAATGTAGAAAAGTTCACATTTTGGACAAAATCGAGTGCGAAGCACGAGACACCTGATAAGAATGTGTTCGTTGAAGCCGAGGGAGCTTTAACAAAAGAGAGTTCACAATCATGAGGTTACAGTTGTTGACGCTTTGACCTTCAATTTTAAAAGTCTGTGCACAAATGTTTGGGAAATATAAAGACCGAGCGCGTAGCGTGAGTTAAATACATTTTCGAGCGCGAAGCGCGAGAACCAATAGTGGAGCGCCCTTGGCACGCTCAAACTTGCGAGCGATCTGCGCGCGCAGCGCGCAATGAGAATGTGCCTGCGCAGCGGGCATATTATTTGTATCTATATATATATATATTACGCACTATGCTCCTACTGAAAAAAGGCAACTTGTCCAGACCAGAGAATTACAGGCCGATAACTTGTTTCAACACACTGTATGAGATCTTTACAGCTGTCCTAAACAACAGGATCGTTCGACGAATTGAGTCTGTATGGCGAGAGATGTACGAACAACGAGGCTCGAAAAAAGGTGTAGCAAGCTGTCGAGAGAACCTGCTGATTGACAGGTGTGTCTGTAAAGACGCTGCCGCCCGTCAGCGCGTCCTGTCAATGGCCTGGATTGACTACCGGAAAGCTTTCGATTCAACCTCTCATAGACTTATCATCGGTCTGTTGGAAAGCTTGAAGGTACATCCACACATAGTGAGATGCATAGAGAGATTGATGCCTCTTCGGAAAACTAGATTCACCATCTCATCTAGGAATCATCGACTGACGACGAACAAGGTCACCTTCCAGAGGGGCGTCTTTCAAGGGGATAGTATGAGCCCTTTGCTTTTTTGCATCACACTTCTGCCTCTATCTCTCGCACTACAAAATTCTCCTGGATACCTCTGTGGCGACACTAATCAGCGTGAGCATAAGGTCACTCATGTATTTTATATGGATGACCTGAAGATCTATGCCGCTGGTGAAAGCAAACTTCAAACTGCTATAAATATCTTCAAGAACTACACAGGAGAGATTGGGATGGACTTTGGTTTGGATAAGTGTGCCAAAATTTATTTGAAGAAAGGAAAGATTACTGGCGTTCCCAAGGAACCTGAGCTTGTGGATATAAGTGTTATTAGACATCTTAACACTGGAGAGACCTATACATACCTGGGCGTGCCTCAAAGCCGCATTCAGGACGTAACATCAGTGAAGGAGTCTCTCCAAAGCAGATACAAGCATCTTCTTCGACAGATTTGGTCTTCCAATCTGTCGGCGTTGAACAAGGTATCTGCGACTAACATGCTTGCCGTCCCGGTTCTACTCTACTCATTTGGGGTGGTTCAATGGACGATGAGCGAGCTTAAGGCCCTTGATGTCACCACGCGTAAGATCATGCATGTGCATAAAAGCTTGCATATCAATTCGTCAGAACGCTCCGAGGGATATAGAGTCAATTGTCCGAAACGAGAAGTGCCAGATTTTCTGGAACTACGAATTCCGGGCAGCAGTCTCCATTGCGCACTCGAGGCCTGACATTGTTCTCCAAGACTTCGAGAAACGA
>CAKNXH010058406.1:369-24270 GCA_932178445.1 Andricus quercusramuli | reverse complement strand
ACAAAAGGATTCTATGTTATATACAATTATACTTACCGGCGTCTATGCCCTAGTAGCAAGATAACTGCAGACTGGCGCAAGCTGGGCGCCAAAAAAAGAAGAATCTGTTTGCATCCTGGCGCCCGCCTGGTTCCGCTTTGGCGTGCTGTTCTGGCACCAGAGTCTGGTGTAGCAGATCCTGGCCCAGACTGGTCATGATATACACCAGACGAAAATAAAATAACGTAATATGGTAATAAATAGGTTTCTGTAATAGTTTTACACTATATTTGAGCCCTTTTTGGGAGAATATACTGCGGAGACGTCACAACATTTCAGGATATGCTCTGAAATATTAAAAACATAACCTGTTGTCGTATAAGCTTGCATGCTTGCATGTTTGGTCATACTTGTGAATCGTTCAGATTTCCGATGCCTAGATTTTCAATTTCATTATTTATATCCTACATTAATTACTAGTGTTTTAACTAAATACCAGAATCTGGTTCCTTTATTCACCAGATTATGTTTTTCGTCTGGTCTGATCATTTCTCCCGCCAGTCTGGTCGACTAGAGGGAGCAGATGCTGAGCCAAAGTCTGGCCTCTGTCATACAAGGCAGACGTTGCTACTAGGGTGGAATTGTCAAATTGTAGGCAAATTTTAGCACCTGCAGTGGTAATCATATTATTATTAGGAATTTAATATTTCATAATGGAAATTCATCTTATCACATGTAAACATTTGGAATCCAAAGGGTAAGTTATGAAAATAAGAAATAATTATAAATCCATGCGCACGCGCATATGATCAGGCGTGCGCTGTTCTATTATACCGTACGGTAATGATGCGACAATATGTTGAAGTTTATTTTTTTTTTTAATGTTTATAAAAAAATAACAGATTTTAATTATGAAAAGTCACCTACTTATGAAAGAAAAAACCGCCAAACAAGTAACGGAATGGTTTTTATCTTTTTTTTCACCCCGAAGATGGTTTTTAACGCACGTACGGGAATGACGTTTTTGTTGTCAAGATGGACTTTTCAGTTTTAATATCGGATTGACAAAAAAGAGAGGTTATATTTGAAGCTCAATTTTAAGAATCCTTGTATTGAACGATGCGCCTAATATTTTTGTATTCATTACTGAACTGTAACTACAATATTTTACTAGAGAAAAAGACGTACGGCAATGACGTCTGAAATGGCGAAAATTGAGGGACATACTTCAAGGCTTTTGAAATATCATTTGTTTGACTTCAAAAATGTACATACATGAAATTTATGTTCATGTGAAGTTTACAAACTTGATACGTCAAGCGTTTTTCAGGTTACTGTCTAAAAAAAAGGAGAAAATCAGTTTATCTTTGTGCAAAGTGCGGTTGGGACGCCGTACGGTAATGACGTTCCGGGTGTTAATATATTAAATTAAAGTGAATAGGAACAGAAATGAAAAAAAAGAACTGACCATATTGTAGAGGGTTATAAGAACTGTTTGTTGAATTTTGAAAAAATCAGCACGAGTTTCTAATTTAATGTTATATGTATTACTGGGACTTCAAGTTTGCCTTCAATTTGACAATTACCCATATATATATATATATATATATATATATATATATTTGTTAAAATTTCCTTCTCAGTGTTAAAATTTTGAAAGGTGACTATTGTAACCCTTTAGTTTCATTCAAAGCCTTTCTGTAGGCAACTTACTAAACTCACGAGAAAATACTTAAAGAGTTGCCAACAGACAGGAGAATTTGAATCGCGCAATACCCTCAAAATCCATTAAAAAGATCTCAGATAGAGGGTGGCAGAACTGGGTCGGAAATCGAGGAAGTCCCAGTCGCAGCAAAATCACGGCAGTTACGAATAATGATGGGCACTGCTCGGCCTGTGGTATAGTGAGATTTTGCATAGCGTTTCGTAAGTTACGGTAAACGCTAAACGATACGCTAACGAACGTCGGATAGCGGAAAACGTTAACGCTTAACTCGTCGAGCATGTGCAGAAACGTCATCAGTGACTTTAGCGTTTACCGTATGCTACGGAACGATATGCAAAATCTTCCTAATACCTGGAATGATCGGTAATGTCCGGTCATGACTGTAAAAGTTGGTAAGACGCGGTCAGACTAAATGCTACATTTATTCTCAAAATTATAAAAATGCGAAAAAGCTGAGCACAGCAGACGACACTTTTGACACTTTCGCGCGAGTTTCGAGGGGAATTTAAAATTGCCACTTTACAAATTGACAAATTACATAGAAAATCTGTTGCATTTATTATGTCATATTTTAAAAATAATATTCCGTAGTGTGCTAAGTTATTCTGAATATCATTTCAATGAATATGACACATAAACATTAAGTTAAGTGCCGTGTATCGTATAGGTTACATTCCCTAAATGAAAATACTGTTTTTTGTCTTCAGATAAAATAAAATTGATATATGATTATTATGAATTCAGAGCTATAAGTAATTCGTGTAAATAATTTATTATTTGTTACTATTTATATGTGAAGGAATTCAATGTGGCAATTAATATAGTTACGAATGGGAACAATGACAATACACATAATAACAAATAATACATTATTTACACAAATTATTCATTAATCTAAACTCTTAATAATTAGATATAAATTTTATTTTATTTAAACACAAAAAAGACAGTATTTCCGTTTGGAGAATATAACCTATACGATAAAAAGTACTTAACTTAATGTTTAGGTGTCATGTTTATTGAAATGTTGTTCAAAATAACTTAGCACACTATTAACTATTATTTTAAAAACATTACTTAAAAAATGCAACAGATTTTCAATGCAATTTGTCAATTTGTAAAAAGCCATTTTCAAATTCTCCTTGAAACTCGCGCGAAACTGTCAAAAGTGTCGTCTGCTATGCTCTGCTTTATGGAATTTTTAGTGCTTTGCGAATAACTGGAACATTTAGAACTGAAAAACTTTTTGTACAAGTTTAGCATAGGGTATATCCTGAAAACTAAACCATTTTTCTCTATTAAAAAACTTTTCCTGGTAGAAATATTGGGGTATGTCCGCATTTTACCAAGATTTACCGTCATGACCGGTCAGAATTGGTCATGAATATGAAATACCGGCAGCGCCTATCACTAGTTACGAACTTTTTGGCAAAGGACAAGGATCGTAAGATCATCTTGAGAGTGGAGCGAGATCTATCTCGTACCCCAGTCTCATACTGATCTGAATCTTGAAGAGTATCGAAAATTTATCTGGAGAGTAACCTGAAGATTAATTTTAATCCTACCAGGAAGATCAATATATATTGCAAAGCGATGCGAAGTCAACTTCATAAGCCGATTTCAAAAAATATTTTTCAGAATGCAATCATAAGAATGGCGTGTTTTCCTGCCTCTATACGCAAATGCAAAAGTACGCTTTTTAAGCGGTGTCTGGCGGTGCGTTGTGTGAGTTACAAAATAGGGCGTCACGTAGAGTTAAAAAAAGAGATCGATTTGTGCGTGACCCGTGTATTTTCATAACGCTAGAGAGAGACCGTGGTTGGCAAAAATAGGAAGAGATGTCATAGCGGATTGGTGAATCGATTTTTCTAACAAAGAGTGTAGCGTTTTCCTATCGCTTCGCCCATTGGACTTTGTCGTCCCATTCACGCTCCTTAGAACAAAAATGCAGTAGAGCTCATGCGTACCTCCACCGACTGAAAACGCAATTTGCATTTTTTCATGGAGACAATGAAATCACGCCATTCATGATTTTGTTCTGAAAAGCATCGTTCGTAACTACTGTGGACTGACGGCTTTTCTTTTTGGAATTCACGCCATATTTTTGTAACTCTTTTTCAGTTCGGGTGCTTAAGGCGCCCTCACCTACGACTCGATACAAAAACATTGCACTCGTTTCTAAAAGGCCGTCAGTCCACACTAGTCACGAAATTGCATTGTTTTTTCATGTTACGGCCATTGAATTTTTGCTTAGAAGCGGAATAACGCCTTTTTATTGAATATTTGATGCGAATATTTTTCAGGGGATTATTTGTGCTTTTTCTGTGTTTTTCTTTATTGTGAAATTTTTGAGATATTTTGTGTAGGCGGGGATATTCGACTAAAAAGGTGCATTTCTGGGCAGGGCGAGGTCGACCTTTTGTACTGGTCTATGAAATAATATAAGTGAAATAGCACGGGGATTAAAAACGAACTATTTACAGGCAGACTCGAGTGAACTCGATCATCTAGCTGCATAAGTAGCTAAATTTATAATCAGCGTTCGTGATTTAGTATTTCACATATCTTATAAATGTATAAAAGTTTATAGTTAGCGTCATTGAATATTGCGTCAGTTTGAATTCTCAGAATGTAATGAAATCAGGAGAAAGCCCTTTTATATTGAAGAAAAGATAATCACCTTGCGAGCAATGAATACAAATTTCGAAATTGATTTGAGTAGCTTGTAGTAAGCTGTCATAAAATACCATAAATCATTACGAGAAGAGCGGAGTCTACTCCTCACTCTTGTCTAAGTGGAGATTACTACTTTAAGCCTACAAAATCTGCAGCCTCGTAGGCTCAAAAAGGCTTTAAGGAGGACTTGTTTCTGTACATTTACATCCTACTTAAGGCCTCCAAAGTGGTACATATTTCCATTTTCTCCACTTGTAGGCTTTAAGTAGGGAGTAATTAGAACCTCCATTGAGCCTACATGCCTACCTCAATGCATCATTGGAGGCTTAAAGTAGGATTTCGTGGGACCCTATTTCATTATTATTATTTATATTATTATATTATTAATATACCCTATTATTATTGCGCATGCGTAATTCAGTTTTATTGACGCGCTTATTCAAAAGTTAAATAGCCCATTATAGTTTATTGAAATATACTTTTGAATTATAAAAAAGAACCAAATTTATTTCTAGGTACTAATGCAATACATACAAAATAAGTTTTAAATAAAAGAATTTGATCTATAATAAAGTTCTAAAGATGATTGAGTAGGCTGTAATTTGATAACATTTGTTGAATATATAGAAATTAATAATGAATTATTCAACACATTGATTTATTTTCAAAGCTGCATCCATTCTTTCTCTGTATCTTGATTTCCTGAAAATGCCGGTATTACGTTTGAATCATAATACGGAGCCCTGGTCAGGTCCGTACAAGAGACCCTGGTCGAGTCTCTGGAATGAAACCTCCTGGTTGATTCCATATAATGAGGAGCCCTAGTTGACTCGAAATGAGGGGGATATCGTCCGCTACTACAAACATCACTGACGATTCCTAAATTAAAATATAAAAATTTTGAAGAATCCAAAATAATTCACAACCAACGATTAAAGAAAGGTTTTAAAAATTCTAAAATACTTCAAAAAGATTTGACATGAATTTAAAGATTTCACATAGATTTCAAAACTTTTAGGAGTTTCCAAGGATTTTTAACTTTGAAACGATTTCAATTTTTGTTGTTGTGAAATTGCAAAATATTAAAAAAAAATATTTTAATGATTTAAAGCAAATACAATAGATTTCACAAAAATGGCAAAGACTTCAAAAAGCATACAGTACACCAGATCCCAGAAATTCAAAAACATTAAAAGATCTTACACGATTTAAAAAGGTTTCAAAAAATTTCGGAAGATTTCAATTATTTCAAACGAACACAAAAGATTTTACAAATAAAGATTGAAGAATCCAAAATAATTCACAACCAACGATTAAAGAGAGATTTGAAACATTCTAAAAGATTTCAAAAAGATTTCAAAACTTTCAAGAGATTTCAAGGATTTTTGTACTTTGAAACGATTTCAGTTTTTTTTTGTGAAATTGCAAAATATTTAAAAAAATATTTTAATGATTTAAAGCGAATACAATAGATTCCACAAAAATGGCAAAGACTTCAAAAAGCATACAGTACACCAGATTCCAGAGATTCAAAAAGATTTAAAAGATCTTACACGATTTAAATTTCTTACATGATTTAATTTGAAAAAATTACAAAATGTTTACCTGTTTCCTGTCCGGTTTTAAATATAGCTGGATCCTCTGAAAATTATGCACTTATTTGCAGACGGAAAGGAGATGTAACGTAGTACACTTAAATTATGGATTTTTGACCGGACTTACCGTGGATTGCCAGCATTTTTGCCTGGGCCTTTATTTTATCACCAGTTTGATGCTCATTCCCAACCAGAGTTGCAATTGAGTTGGCACATCGTTGAGTTTTCGGGAACGTAGTTAAATCTATTATGTCTTTATATGCACTGTTCAACCACAAAATGAGAGCCGACAACTTTTTTCGTGCCATTACAAATAGAACTTCACAAAAAAAAGCACACTACACTGCTCACGCTGCTCACAAAACAATGCGATGTTAGAGACGAACGTTGTCAAAATGGCTGTTCTTTTTTGCTTGCAGTGATGCTGAAGAGTACGTCACTCTTACCACTGCGCAAGCGTGCCCCGGGACAGCGCATGTGCGTCCCGCCAAAAAGGAAAATACTGGGAGGTTGAAGGAGGTTCAAAGGAGGACTTGGAAAATAATGGGAAACTGTAGGAGGATTAAAGGAGGACTTGAAAAATACAGTTGAGATTATAGGAGAACTAAAGGAGGACTAAATTCATAATACTTAGGCTTTAAGAGGATCAAAGTAGGATGTGCAGGCTGAAATAGGCTCAAAGGAGGTTTTATCCAGAATTAGCAGGTTTAAAGTAGGGTTAAAATTTCGACTCGGGTATTCTTGCCGTAAGGATTTCAAAATTGACCGTTCTGCCACGCCGTTCTACCTGTGCCCGGCCACAGCCTGTTTCCGCATTGCATTGATTTTATTATTGATATTTTATTGATTTATATCCATCTTTTAGATTTACATATTTTATACATTCTCTATCATGCATTTCTGCCTATGAGCATATTTAAAGATTATTTATGAGTTTACTCAAAAGACTATTTGAGCTTTAATTTTAAAAGGTCTGTACACAAATGTGGGGGAAATACAAAGACCGAGCGCGAAGCGCAAGCTAAATATATGATCGAACGGGCAGCGCGAAATAAACATATGATCGAACGCGAAGCGCGTGATGAGAAAATGCCAGCGGGGCGGGCAGAATTTTTTCATCTTAATTTTAAAGTGATATATTCCAAAGTTTTGTATGATGTAATTGCACATTTTTCAGGAGATTTGACCGAAATTTCTCTCAGAATTTATTTCATCAGGAATATTAATATGTTAAATATGTTCTCAATTTTAGGTAGCTATTAGAATAACGAAAGAGAAGTTTATTTAAAAAATGAGCAATCTCATTTTTCTTTCAGGCTTAAGGCGCTCCGTCGATCTTAGTTTTAGCCCATGTATTCGTTTTGACATTAATCCCGCTAAACGGATGAATTGTTCAATGTAATATTTGAACCACATAATCTGAAGGGCATAGTGCCTAACATTAATGGCTCTTTTTTTTTAAATTGTCTTGTTTTTGTGTTTTTTTAATTAATCGAAAATATGGTTTCTTTCTGCGCCTGTAAACGAGCAATCCGCCACCGGGAAAGTACCCCCGTTGAACCGAAAACAGGCGCTGCGATTTTTCTGAACCCAGGGGGTCGCTCGTAAATCTTCCGCTCTTTTCATTGTTGCATCCTGAGACGATTCGAGCCGCTTGAACGAAATTGATAATTATTAAAATATGCATAAATTGAATTTTTATATGCTGCATTAGGTTCATTACATAATTAAGAGACGATTAAAAAAAGACAGAAAAAAATCGGCTAATTAAAATGTCATTGATTAGTGTTTTGCGCAATTTTCGATATTGTCACAGTATACATTGTCGGTGGGTGATTTACTGTGGTCTTTATCGAAAAAAAACCAGAGTCAAGGATGACTGATCAATTAATTGAATATTCAATTCGATTCATCGATTCTAATTGTTATAAACAAGTGATATTAACAAAATGTAAACATATGGCAAATTTTGCTTCAAAGTATCTTCGTTACTTGAAATTGCTTCATTTTCTCAACTCGATCATTTTTGATCATGAAAATTTGTTGTATGGTATAATTTGTTCGTTGTATAAACAAATTATGTGAATAAATGCATAGTTGAGGCGTTCTTTGGCAGAAAGTAATCGTTTTTCTTTATGGTAACTTTAAATTATATGAGTGGTAATATGATATTTTTAAGATTGGTCATTCCATATTATTTGTTTATTTTCTAAACAAATTTTGTAAACAAATGCATAGTTTGGTAATTTATGGACAGAAAGTAATACTTTTTTCCAATCATCATCAAGTTACACAAGTGGTGATGTTTATTGACGAAGACTTGTCAATCGATATTATTGGTTTTTGTTATAAACAAATTTTATAAGGAAATGCATCTTTTGACCATTTAGAGATAGAAAGTGTTCGTTTTTCTTTCTACAGGTCTTCAAATTACATAAGTGGTGATATTACGTGACAAAGAATTGTCAATCGATATCACTTTTTTTTTAATTTTATAAACAAATGCATAGTTTGGTCGTTTACAGGCGGAAAGTAATAGTTTTTTTTAATCATCTTCAAGTTACGCAAGTGGTGATGTTTTTTGACGGAGAATTCTCGGTCGATATCACTTGTGTTTGTTTCCAATCAATCCTATCAATTAATGCATCTTTTGACCATTCATAAATAGAAAGTAATCGTTTTTCTTTCTACTCGTCTTCAACTTACATAAGTGGTGATATGTAGTGACAAGGAATTGCCAATCGATATTACTTTTTTTTTTAATTTTATAAACAAATGCATAGTTTGGTCGTTTATAGGCAGAAAGTAATAGTTTTTTTCAAAATCATCTTCACGTTACGCAAGTGGTGATGTTTTTATTATGTATGTATGTATGTATATTTGAACTCTCCCTTTTACGGGTTCGAGGGCCTCCGCTCCCTGTACATATGTTTACATTTCATCCTTAGTCTAACTTACTCGCTACTTATTTTCTAATGCATCGCCTTATATACCAACAATAATCTTAGTACTACTCTTCTTAACCTACAGACAATGAGCGATCTTCCCGGGCTTCCGTTTTCTCTTACCATCAAAGTCATTTAGACCGATTTGAAAATTTTATTCGTTAGATTCCTTTAAACAGGATTACCCGTTTGGCTCTGCCCTGATCCCTTGCTTTCTCTTATTTCTTCCAGTTTTTTCATCCTCATCACTCCCTGCCCATTACCATCCAAGATCCATCTCACACATTCATCCACACTCAACTGTCCATCTTCCTCTCCTGTACACCTCTCTAACACATGTGCCCATGACTCCACTTCGTACCCACATACTCTGCATAGATTGTCCTCTTCATCCATCCAATATCTACAAGCTCTCACTCCTTCTCCCATTCTAAACCGTATCACCCTATTCCATTTCTCTTCCTTTTTCATCTTTTGCAAATATTCTGGTTCCGTCACCCCTTTGACCATCATATACCATCTATTGTACTTCGAATCCATAATCTTTCTCCATCTCTCTTCTCCTTGTCTTACTAATAGCTCTAATTCAATGTTCTGCCAATCCACAACCCCTTCCTGTATATCACAAACACTCCTCATTTTTTTCCTTTCTTCCTCCCATTTTGAATTTCCCAAATTGCCTCTCGTCTCCTTGTTCCGAACTTCGTCCAAGCATACTTGTGCTATTCTGCTCCCCTCTCCCCTTTTCAGCTTCTCTTCAAACCTCCAGGCTCTCTTAATTTGTCTAGTTACCATTTTTTCCCTTCCTAGTTCTTCCCTTATCATGTATCCTGGACAACTCCAACTGACCCCCATTACCCATCTCAGAAATCTCTCATGTATGCTTTCCACTTTCCTATGTTCCTTCAATCCCCAAACCTCCACGCGATAACACAACACCGCCCAAACCAACGCATCAAACAACCAAACCCTCATTCTCCAATCGTCCTTGAACCTTCTCTTTCCTATACCCCATACTTGGCCCATTACTTTACTCGCACTTTCGATTCTTTTCCTCACCTGCAAATCGTTTCCCCCTCCTGACTCAAACCAAAAACCTAGGTAACAGAACTCCTCCACAATTTCCACTGTTTGTCCGTTCATCTTCCAAACGTAACCTATTTTGGTCTTTTTATTTCTGAAGCACATCACCTTGGTCTTCCCTACGTTCACCGTCAGTTCTTTTGTTCCCACGTACTCTTCGAAAATTCTTATCATTAGGTTCATCCCCTTCTCATCGTCTGCTATTAGAACTACGGTCGTCCGCGTATGCTAGGGAGTATAGTTTGCTATTACCCAGGATCGTCCCCCCTTTCCCTTTCTCCTTTAGCTTCTCCTCTAGGTCTGCCAGCAGCAAATTAAAAAGTAGTGGACTCAACGGGCACCCTTGCCTTAGACCTCTTCCTGTCCACAAAACCTCCCCTTTTTCCCCGCGTATCTTCACCCTAATCCTGGTTTCAGTAAAAATTTCCTTTATCCTCTCCACCAGCCCTTCTTGTATTCCCCTCTCTTTCATTGCCTGCCATAACACTTTTCTATTTACTGAGTCAAAGGCTGCTTTGAAATCTACAAACAAAGCGACTAATTTCCCTCTTTTTCTCCCTAAGTTTCTGTTAACCAAGTAGTTGAGTACGTAAATGTTGTCAATTGTCCCCATCCCTTTTCTAAATCCCGTCTGGTTGTGTGGGATACTTTGCTTCTCCTCTATCTGGTTCTCTAACCTTTTTCTTAGAATTTCTGTGTATATTTTATAGCCCCCTTGCATGAGAGTGATCCCTCTGTACTCTTCTACCTTCTTACCCTCCCCTTTCTTAACAAGCGGTACTACCAGCCCTGTCATCCACTCCTCCGGCCACCCTTCTCCTTTCCAGACCTTGTTGCATATCCTCCACATCACTTCCCTAATCCCTTCTCCTCCATACTTTATCGCTTCGTTCTCCACTCCATCCTCTCCTGTGGCCTTGTTTCTTTTCAGTCTATCTATCGCCTTATTCACTTCTTCTCTTGTTATTTCGTTCGCTTCCTCCATTTCTCCCTGGACTGTCTTTCTATTTTCCCCTTTGATCCTATTTTCTTCTCCCCCTAGCAGACCCTTAAAATAATCCGTCCATTCATCCATTTCTATTTCTTCATTCACGCCCTTCCTTCCTCCTCTTTCCCTGTTTATCACATCCCAGACCCTACCTTCTTTGATTGCTTTTTCTACTTCTTCCTTGTATTTCTCCTTTCCCCTTTGCTTTTTCCCTTCCAGCATCTTCTCATGTTCTCTTTTTCTCCTATTGTACTCCGCCTTCTCTATTTCTCCTTTCCTCCATTTTCTTACAGATTCTTTCATTCTCTCCTTACTCTCCCTGCATTCCTCGTCCCACCAGCCTCTCTTTCCCTCTTCTCTTCCTTCTTTTGTACCTATCTCATCCTTCACCTTCTCAATCGACCCTTTCAGCCTTTTAATTAACGAGTCTACTCCCTCCTCCTTTTCATATCTAACATTCTCCTTTTCCATCTTCTGTTCAAACACTTTTAATTTATCTACCACCCAGACTCCGATTATCGTATTCCTTTCCCCCCCTCTTTCCTTTCTCCCTCTGCCACGCTTATGGACGCCACCTTTCAGTGTAGCTATTACTGGGAAGTGTTCTGACCCTATCTCATTCCCTACATTCATACTGCATATCATATTACTCATTCTTTCTTCCGCCAAGATGTAGTCTATTATTGTTTCTCCCTTACCTATAAATGTAATCTCTCCTTTCTCATCTCCTTTCATGTTGCCATTACATATAAACCATCCGGTTTCTCCTATTATGTCTAGTAACCTCCTCCCCTTCCGGTCTATCTCCCTATGTTTGGAGCTCCTTACATATGCCTCCTTTTCTTCATCCCAAGTCCCTACCCCTTGCTCGCCATCCAGGCATTTAAGTCACCTCCTATCAAAACCAATTCTTCCTTCTTTTCCTCCATCCACCGCCTTATTACTCTCCGACCTTCCTCTTCCCCTCTTCTTCTATATACACAAACCACCACTATTTTGACTTTCCCTATTATAATCCTTCTTACCATTGTTCCCTCCTTTTCTTCCCTATCCTGCTCTGTTTTACCTTTTACTGCCAATTCTTTTCTCACCCCTGCTACCATGCCGCCCATTCCTCTACCTTTAACGTGTTCCTTTCTTGCTTCTTGCATTGTCCACACATACCCTTTAGGTAACAACCTTTTCATCCCCTTCCAATCTTTCTCATTCGCCCAGGTTTCACTCATCATAATCACATCCCACTTTTCTAACTCCCGCCAGAAACCTTCATTCTTGTTCTTCAAGCCTGACACATTCCAGAAAGCTATTTTCACTTTTTTCTCCTCCCTTCCCTCCCCTGTACTCCTTACTTCTCTTCCGTCTTGCTTTTTGGAAACCCCTCTGTTTGCTCTCTAGCCTCTTTTGTATCTTCCTTTCTTCTACCTTTCTCAACTCTTTTTCCCTTTTTCCTTATTTCTTCTACCTCCTCGTCCCAGACCCACTCCTCCCCATTTATCCATAGTCTGTCTCGCCCTATCCATACCATGCATCCCTTTTTCCTCTCTATCCATGCTCTCTGTTCTATTTGCCATCTCCTTTTCCTCTCCCTCCAAGTCAAATCCTCTTCAATTCTCTCCCTTCTTCCTTTCAATAATTTTTTGTTCTCCATAATTTTCTTTTTCTCCTCCTCACTCCCTACTTTTACTACAAACATTCCCTCTTTTCCTTCCTTCGTCATTCCTAATCTCTTAACTCCTTCTACCCTTACCCGAATTCCAATATCTCTCAGCAGATTTTTGATTTCAATTTCCCCTGTTTCACTCTCTATTTTCAATCCCTTGACTACTATGTTATTTTTTCTCTTCGCCCTTTCTTCCCCTTCCAACCTTCTTTCAATCTCACTCAGTCTCTTCTTCAATATTTCATTCTCATTTTGCACGTTATCACTCCCTTCTACTTTTTCCGCACTTTCTCTTTCCTTCCACATATGCTCATTCCTAACTTCTAATTTGCTTACCCGTTCTTCCAGTTCTTTATTTCCCTATTTGTCTGTTCGTCAATCTCTCTCTGTCTATTCTCTATGGCCTCTAATTTACCCCATACCTTGACTTTCTCCTCTTTCCACAGTTTATCCCACTCTTCCCACTTTTCTCTTACTTTTCTCACTTCCCCCCTAACTTCTTTCCCCTGCCTATTCATATCTTCCAGACTCTTCCTAGTTTCTTCTCTAAATCCTTTTATGAGGGCTTCCAGCTTCTCAAACATCCCCCCATCCCGCCTATCTCTGTCTGGTGTTTTTCGTTTGATCTTAACTTTTTTGTTATCCTTATCCATTTCAGAATCATCTTCCCCTTCCTCTCTTTTTCTCTTATCTTCCCCTTCACTGCTAGTCGCGCTCACCTTTTTTTGCCATTCGTCCAGACTCCTATTAGAGCCTGCGCTACCTAGCCTGTTGAGGCGCTGTAAATTCGTCGGTCTCCCTCGTTTCTGGCTCGTGCCTGATCCCCTTCTCTCTGTCGATCCGCCCCTGGCCGGTGTCTCGAACGCCTCCTCCTCGCTACTGTCATATTCTCCCTTCTCCCCAGTAACCGCGCTCACAACCTCGTCCGCTATTGCTTCATCTCCCTGCCCTCTGTCGCCCGTTTGTGGACTTGGTATGGTCGGCATACCTACCTTACCAAAGAGTCCTCGATGTTTCCCGCTCTTAGCTTGCCTACCTCTTGCCCCCCTGCCCGACGACCACTTTCTGCACCTAACCTCAAAACAAAATTTGCACGTTTCAACTTTCCTTTCTCACAACTTATTTTCACCCTTTACACACTTGCCTTCACTCACCCTTCTTCCCTTACACCTCCTCTCCACACTCACTGCCCTTTCTGCACCCACACATGCTGATTCCCTTCACCAAAGCCAAAAAACGCAACACTTGACACAGAAGAGTTCTCTCACGATCGGTACCGAAAACGGAAGCCGTGATGTTTTTATTATTATTTGTTTCTGTTTGAAATAAATTCTATCAATAAATGCATCTTTTGACCATTTATAAATAGAAAGTCATTGTTTTTCTTTCTACTCCTCTTCAAATTACATAAGTGGTGATATTCTGTCACAAGGAATTGTCAGTCCATATAATTTTGTGCTATTATGATTTTTTTTTTCAAGCTTTTTCTCGGGTGAACCCGGTTTTTCGTCATAGCCACGGACTAAGTCAAGTGACCGATGAGATCAGGATGTTATAAGTTATTTCAATACGTTGTTTGAAATCATTTACGATGATGTTGTAGGTACAATATTAGAAGCATGATGTAGTTTGCATTTTGGCTGTGCCGCTGTTATCCTTACACAGCGGCCGTGGGTGTTGAAGGTGACACCAGTCGCCTCTGGAGCTTAATCTCTGGAGATTAAGCCATTTCCCTTTCGGGGTAGGCGTGACTTGCTCGGTTGGAAAGCAGTGAAATAGGTATACAGGTATAAGGTAGATCGGTATATGGGTATAGGGTAGATGGGTATTTAGGTGTTAGGTATAGATGATTTAGATTGATCTGGAGTTCTCGTGTTATTTATATAAATGACACGTTCACTCCGGAACACTGCTCCGACCCAGGTTGCTGATCAATCTCTCTAGCGATCACCCGAAGTGAGGAGCCTCACAAAATTGTTATGTATGGTTCCCCACTTGGACCCATTAGTATCCAAGGTCTTTGTTTCATACTATTCTAGCTTCATTCACGTCCATGCATTTTTTCATGCAGGCTATTGTATTTATATGGCTTCTTATGTCTCTTCGTATTAGTGTCTCATTCACAGATTCTAACCATTCTTTAGGCGGTCTACCTCTGGGCATTCTGCCATTTACTTTACCTTTATACACTTGCTTGGTCAGTCGTTCATCTTCCATTCTTTCAAGATGTTCATCACTTTTACAATTTCAAGACGATGAGAAAGAGAAACTATTACTGTCTGTCTATAAACGACCAAGTGATGCAATTGTTTATAAAATTTTATGTATTAAAAAAAAGTTATATAGATCGACAATTACTTGTGACTGAATATCACCACTTATTTCATTTGAAGACGAGTAGGAAGAAAAACGATTACTTTCTTTTTATAAATGGTCAAAAGATGCATTTATTGATAGAATTGATTGGAAACAAAAACAAATGATATCGATGGAGAATTCTCCGTCAAAAAACGTCACCACTTGCGTAACGTGAAGATGATTTTAAAAAAACTATTACTTTCTGCCTATAAACGACCAAACTATGCATTTGTGTATGAAATTTGTTCAAAAAAAAGTAATATCGATTGGCAATTCCTTGTCAGTACATATCACCACTTATGTAAGTTGAAGACGAGTAGAAAGAAAAACGATCACTTTCTATTTATAAATGGCCAAAAGATGCATTAATTGATAGGATTGATTGGAAACAAACACAAATGATATCGACCGAGAATTCTCCGTCAAAAAACATCACCACTTGCGTAACTTGAAGACGATTAAAAAAAAACTATTACTTTCCGCCTGTAAACGACCAAACTATGCATTTCTTTATAAAATTAAGAAAAAAAGTGATATCGATTGACAATTCTTTGTCACTTAATATCACCATTTATGTAATTTGAAGACGTGTAGAAAGAAAAACGAACACTTTCTATCTCTAAATGGTCAAAAGATGCATTTCCTTATAAAATTTGTTAATAACAAAAACCAATAATATCGATTGACAAGTCTTCGTCAATAAACATCACCACTTGTGTAACTTGATGATGATTGGAAAAAAAGTATTACTTTCTGTCCATGAATTACCAAAATATGCATTTGTTCATAAAATTGGTTTAGAAAATAAATAATATGGAATGACCAATCTTAAAAATATCATATTACCACTCATATAATTTAAAGTTACCAAAAAAGAAAAACGATTACTTTCTGCCAATGAACGCCTCAACTATGCATTTATTTACATAATTTGTTTATACAACGAACAAACTATACCATACAACAAATTTTCATGATAAAAAATGATCGAGTTGATAAAATGAAGCAATTTCAAGTTACGAAGATACTTTGAAGCAAAATTTGCGATATGTTTACATTTTGTTAATATCACTTGTTTATAAAATTAGAATCGATGAATCGAATTGAATAATCAATGAATTGATCAATCATCCTTGACTCTGGTTTTTTTTTCGATAAAGACCAAATTAAATCACCCACCGACAATGAATACTGTGACAATATCGAAAATTGCGCAAAACACGAATCGATGACATTTTAATTAGCTGATAAAATTTGAAGATGATATAATTGGAAACAAGACATGAAAAAAAGATTTGGAAGATTGGTGAATATTCTCAACATTGAAGGTAATCTCGAATAAAATGCAACATTACCAAAACTCCCAACAGAAATTGAACGGGTGAACCGATTTTTTTCTATCTTTTTTTAATCGTCTCTTAATTATGTAATGAACCTAATGCAGCATATAAAAATTCAATTTATGCATATTCTAATAATTATCAATTTCGTTCAAGCAGCTCGAATCCTCTTAGGATGCAACAATGGAAAGAGCGGAAGATTTACGAGCGACCCCCTGGGTTCAGCATGCTCGAAAACCGTCACGGTGAATTATTCTAAATTCCAAGAAAAATCGCAGCGCCCGTTTTCGGTTCAACGGGGGTACTTTCCCGGTGGCGGATTGCTCGTTTACAGGCGCTGAAATAAACCATATTTTCGATTAATTAAAAAAACACAAAAACAAGACCATTTAAAAAAGAGCCATTAATGTTAGGCACTATACCCTTCAGATTATGTGGTTTAAATCTTACATTGAACAATTCATCCGTTTAGCGGGATTAATTGTCAAAACGAATACATGGGCTAAAAACCAAGCTCGACAAAGCCCCTTAAGTGGGTTACAGTGCAATATGTAAGAGGCATTTCTCGTTCAGACTTTAATGTTTTTAGCTCTAACTATAATTTTCCTAACAGCTTGTACCATTAAGAAACCTCTTGTCCTTCTATAAAGTTACGTTCATAAATTAAGGAACATCATTATTTGATTTCATATATAAAAATTATACCGCTCTCACACAGTTACATATATATATATATATATATATATATAAAGTGGCCAATGGGCTCAATGAAAAAAAAGTAAATACATATCTAGATTATATATATAACGAGGGCGAAACCCTCGTGTGTCTGAGGACACGAAGCGACCCAAGGATGACAGCTATCTGCATCCATTTCGCAAGTGCCTTGGCATATTTTTGGTACGCGGGTACGGCTTTAAGGTTACGAGGCAGTGATAGTTTCGCACCTGCAAGAGCACTTATCACGCGGACAATCACTCGCACTGAATATTTTGGGTACAGTCGTCGCAGCTCTGCTTTGAAGTCTTGATACCTCTCGTCTTTTTCTTTCTCCTTTGCAGTGATGTTGTATTCGGACGAAGCCGATAATTCGATCACGAATATACTTCGTTTCTCGAAGGCTTGGAGAACAATGTCAGGCCTCGATTGCGCAACTGAGACTGCTGCCCGAAAATTGTAGTTTCAGAAAATTTTGCACTTCTCGTTTCAGACAATTGACTTTATTTCCCTTGGACGTTCGGCAGGACCGGGTCGCGACCAACACCGTAAGAGCGACAAAGATGGTAATAAAGAATTCTTAGAGCCGCATTATGTCTATAGATATACGTCGTTTCTGCGTGGGTCTGACACCCCGATAGTATGTGTTCTAGATACTCAATGTGTGCATGACACGCTGTGCACCTATCACTGGGAACTTCTCGACATAAAATGCGGTTACGGTATGCTAAGGTGGAAATGAAACCGGCCTTGCATGCGAAAATAAAGCCCTCTGTAACCGAATTGAGCCATGATGATTTGAGGAAAGCAAAAGTTTGCTCCTTCGACAAGGACTGTTTTTCTACATTTTTGTAAAAGTCTGCGTGCATATGCTTGTCGTGTAGCTCTTGGTGAAATTTTCTAAACTCTGCTCCCTTTACTTCGGCTTTCAGATGTGAAGCATCTAGATGGAGTAACGACCATTCCTCACTTCTGATGTTAAAATTCAGGCCAAGGGTCACGGCTAATTGCTCGGCGGCTTTGTGAAGGAATGCTCCTTCGCCAATCATCTCGTGATTCCTGACCATCTTTAGGAGAGTTTGGGACTCGACCTAAAAACGGTAATACCAACTAAACACACCTCCTCTTTCTGCCAACCCATGTCCTCGGAACTTGTTTCGCATTACTTCGAGGACATGGGGGTAAGGCCACTAAGGCGTACTTCGCCTTCCACTTTTTACTGCCAGCTTGACATTCTTCAAACTGTCATCCAACCAGGATGCACGCATCATCCTCAGCAGTGTGGTGGCACCACACAACGGGCTCGTCGGCCTTCGGCATCCTGGTTGGGTATTTTCGGTTAGGCAGTGCGTCCTTGAGGCTTTTTCATCTAGGCGGCCTCTCTGTACGCCCTGCATCTCATCGTCCCCGGCTGATGATCGGTCCGGGGCTTCGTTTCTGCTGCAGCGCAGAGGAAGCACTGCAGCGTACTTTCGCACGTTGTAGCCTTATGCCCCTCTTTGCCGTACCTCCAACAGGTCGTTCTTCTGTCACAGCCTTTGCAGGCCGCCGCCATATGGCCATAGCCTAGGCAGCGGTAGCATCGCAGCACCTCCATCTTCTTCCGCACGCGACAGGACACCCATCCCACCTTAAGGTGTCCCGTGCGGAGAAGCCTTGCCGCCAGTTCTTCTTTCATTTCGACCCAGGTCTTCAGATTGCCTCTGAAGGCCTTCTTAGTCATACTCACCTTCATATCCTCGCTCGCTGCTGCACGGAAGTGGTTTCGGACCGCAGCTTCCACTTCCTCGGCCTCCGTTGTCGTGTCGAGGTCCAACACCTCGACTTTGAGGCGGGGAACGGGCTCGCGCACACTGCCTTCTGCACCGACCGCCTCCCTTATGGTCGCCGACAGCTGTCCGGCTTCACTTCCCTTTTTAGGTCTTTGAGGACCTCGGCATAGCTTGAACTCTCAGCCGGTCTTATCAAGACCGCTTCGGGTCAAGCTTTCCTCTTCGAAACCTTCTCCTTGCTGTCCCGCTTTGGCTCGTGTCTTTGTTCACCTTCGCTTTATTGAGGTACTTTTAACCACCCTTTTTTTCAACGTACCTTATCGCATATTTTTAGGCAAAATCAGCGAAGCCTATGTAAAGCTCCAACCGGCCTACTACATGCTGCGCCTCTCTCAGTCCATCCCTCATTGGCATGAAACTATTGCGTTTTGAGTTCCAGAATTCCTGCATCCCATCTAGCACATCTTTCAGGTCTTCCAAGAGTTTTCGAATCCGCTCCATCTCCTTATACGCATTCATTACCTCCTGTTTGGCAAAGGTCTTTTGACTGATGTCAAACTCCTCCACGACGTTTAATTCTCCTTCTAACTCCTCACATATACTACATCTACGTTTTGTTTATTCGAATGTTTAATATTCCCTAATATAGCTAGGAAAATAAAGGTCCACCCCCGAAGAGCCCCGCATGCGGGGGTAAGGTCTGCATGCTCCAGGAGGCGACCTGGTATCCTAAAGACAACGTTTACGACACCACACTCCTGGTGTCATGCAGTCTTCGGCACGGTTGTTAACGCCTTGAATTGGAGGTTTTTCCTTCGGGACCATCCCTGGACCATTGTCCGCGACTACTCATTGACTTGTGTAACCGTATTCAGCAGAAACCCTCGGTACAGGGCCCCCCTATCCGCAAACCTGGGTCGCGCCCGGTTGCATGGTCAAAGGCGCCGGGGAACAATTCGGTTATGAAGACACTGGAGATTCAGAAGTCTGCGTCCGCCTTGACAGCGTGATATGTACAATCGCGGAACTGACGAATTGATATGCAATCCTTTATGCATATGCATGATCTTACGTGTGCTGACATCAAGGGGGGACATAAGCTCGCTCTCCGTCCTTTGAACAACCCCAAACGAGTGGAGTAGAACCGGGATGGCAAGCATGTGAGTCGCAGATACCTTGTCCAACGCCGACAGATTGGAAGACCAAATCTGTCCAAGAAGATGCTTGTATCTGCTTCGGAGAGAATACCTCGCTGATGCTACGTCCTGAATGCGGCTTTGAGGCACGCCCAGGTATGTATAGGTCTCTCCAGTAATAAAATATATAATAACACTTATACTCACAAGCTCAGGGTCCTTGAAACGCCAGTAATCTTTCTTCTCTTCAGATAAATTTTGGCACACTTATCCAAACCAAAGTCCATCCCAATCTCTCCTGTGTACTTCTTGACGATATTTATAGCAGTTTGAAGTTTTCTTTTACCAGAGGCATAGATCTTCAGGTGATCCATATAAAGTTGTAGCGAGCGGTTCTCGCCACATACGCGTCATCACCGCCGGCACTAGGAAACCACGAGGCCTCGAAACCACTGTCGCACCGCTGTGATTTTACCAATCACAGGGTGCACAGCTGCTCTGGACGTATCCGCCAAGGAACAGCGACGAATGTATAGTGGCAGGAAACTGTGCTGTGCGCGCGTCGACTGCTGCGCATGCGTCGACGTCCAGTCCAGAGCCGCCAGGCTTTAAAAGCAGGCACGCACGAAGCAGAGAGGCAGAACACCGGCGACCGTCTCGAGTGGTGAAGCAATGGGTGCTCCCATATTCACCCTTCGGGTTCCAGTGAGACGTGGCACTAGGTGCTCCTGGACACGCCTCACCTCGGGAGACCTGGTAGAAACCTCAAGGTGCGTTCACACCGACATGGACCTGCTCGAGTAGTGAAGCAATGGGTGCTCCCATATTCGCTCCTCGGGTTTCGGTAAATCGTGGCACTAGGTGCTCCTGGACACGCTTTACCTGGGGATCCTTGTGGGTGTATCCCCTGGTGCCCGCACCCCAAGAACTCGGCCTGAGTAACGCAGCAATGGGTGCTCCCATATGCGTTCCTCAGGTAACGGTTAGCCATGGCATCAGGTGCCCCTGAACACGGCATACCTCGGCAACTCCTGGATGGGGCCCTGACGAACACCTTCTGCAGGAACCGACCTGGGCACCGGAGAAACGGGCGCTCCCGTATCCGCTGCCCAGGTATCGATGTGTCGTGGCATTAGGTGCACCTAAACACGACCCATCTCGGTCACCCTCAGATGGTAACCCTCGTGGGGAACCCGGCTTCCTGGGCAGGGCAGTGGGTGCTTCTATACCTGTCCTTGGACCCCGTCCAAATCTCCCTGCCACCATCCGTAAGACCTTGGATGTTCCGTCCCGTCCCCTACCAATTCCGTTCCTGACATTTACCTGTGGTAGGGCTACGACGTGGGCTAGGCCAAGGCACCCCGACCGTTTCCGTATTTGGCAGGGGGAGACGGATTTTCCGCGCAGCAACTCGCGTTATCTAGTTTTGGGGCTGCTAGTCACCTAGGGGGAATAAATAAGACATGCACAATTTGTTTGCAGGATTAGTTACGACGGGCCGGTGATCGACACCTGCGCACCCCGACCAAGCGCACTCACGGAGGCCATAACACCTGCGCACTCGCTCTCGTTCTCGACTCACACCCGATAACTTACTGTCACGCGTTACAAACACACACAAATACACATTGTAATTGCGTACAAACACACATCTGCGCTCACACATCCACACACACGCATACCCACACACACACACACACACACACACACATGTATTAGGCTTAAGAGTTTAAGTAATAAATGTAAGTTGTGTATTTTCATAGAACATCCCCGTCTTACATTCATTTCCGCACATTCTACCCTGCCCCACTTTCAGGACCTTGGACAGCTGAAGCTCCGGCAGGGCAGCCGGGTAGGATCGTTACAAAGTACATGAGTGGCATTATGCTCGCGCTGATTAGTGCCACCACAGAGGTATCCAAGAGAATCTTGTAGTGCGAGAAATAGAGGCAGAAGTGTGATGCAGAAAAGAAAAGGGCTCATGGTATCACCTTGAAAGAAGCCCCTCTGGAAGGTGACGTTGTTCGTTGTCACACGACAATTTCTAGATGCGATAGTAAATCTAGTTTTTCATAGAGGCAAAAATCTCTCTATGCCTCTCACTACGTGAGGATGTACCTTCAAGCTTTCTAACACACGGATGATAAGTCTATGAGTCAATTATCAGGTTCTCTCGACAGCCTGCTACACCTTTTTTCGAGCCACGTTGTTCGAATATATCTCGCCATACAGGCTCAATTCGTCGAACAATCCTGTTGTTCAGGAAAGCTGTAAAGATCTTAAACAGTGTGTTCAAAAAAGTTATTTGCCTGTAATTATCTGGGTTGGACAAGTTTCCTTTTTTCGGGAGGAGTATAGTGCGTCCTAAAACCAGCCACTGCGAAATGGTCGTATCCGACTTTAAATATGAGGTGAATATGCGAACCAAATGTTGGTGTGTAAAAGTAAACTTCTTCCACCAGAAGTTCTTGATACAATCTGGTCCAGCAGCAGAAAAGTTCTTTCTGCCTGCAAGTGCTTTTTTCACCTCTTCGGCAATGATTGATGGACATTCCAGCTTAGATTTCATCAGGTTGTCGCAAAACCTCTTGAAGCGGATGATATTGTCAGTATCTTCATTCAACTCTAGCGTTTTCGCGATCTTGTACACCTCTCTCCAAAAAGTTTCCACCTCCTTAGGCTTGCGTGGATTTTTTACAGAAACAGGGAGATCGCTGAAGAGGCGCGATGGGTGAGCGAGAAACTGTTGATTCTCCCTAATCCATCTCTCCCTCCTCTGTATTCTCCTCCTTGCGTCGGATAACAGCCGAATTTGGCAACAATATACTGCTTATTGTCAGCAGCTTTGACTTTTTTGGGGTGTGATTCATGATGGGTCCATATCATCCCACATGCGGCAAGTCTTTCTGCAACAAGTCACACCTGCGGCATGGCACATCTGCGGCATGTCTCACCTACGGCATGTAACATCTGCGGCATGTCACAACTGCGGCATCTCTACCTAGCGGTTTGTCTCCCGCGCGACATTTCTCATTCGCACAAAATTTGCAAATCCAGATGAAATGGAAAATTTGCAGCAAGCCTCACAGGCCTAATTGTCACATCTAAGGCATCTCTCACCCGCGGCAAGTCTACTCAGCGGCATCTCTTATCCGGGAAAAATGTTGAAGTCCACATAAAAGTGGCAGAACTGCGGCAGGTCTCCCATGATGGATTGTCACATCTGCGGCATCTCACTAGCGGCAAGTCTACCCAGATGCATCTCTCCCCCAATGAAATTTTTTGAGTAGCAGTAAAGATGGAAAAACTGCGGCAAGTCTACTTAGCGGCATCTCTCGCCCAATAAAATTTTCTAAGCAATAGTAAAGATTGCAAAACTGCAGCAAGTCTCCCCAGCGGCATCTCTCCAATAAAATTTTGTAAGTAATAGTAAAGATGGCAAAACTGCGGCAAGTCTACCCAGCGGCACCTCTCGCCCTGGAAAATTCTCTCACTAGTTCTAAAGATGGCAAAACTGTGGCAAGTCTACCCAGCGGTATCTCTCGCACAAGAAAATTCTCTCACTAGTTCTAAAGATGGCAGAACTGCGGCAAGTCTACCCAGCGGCACCTCTCACGCAGGAAAATTTTCTCAATACTTCTAAAGATGTCAAAATTGCGGCAAGGCTACCCAGCGGCATCTCTCGCCCAAGAAAATTTTCTCACAAGTTCTAAAGATGGCATAACTGCGGCAAGTCTATCCAGCGGCATCCCTCGCCCAATAAAATTTTCTAAGCAATACTAAACATGGCAAAACTGCGGCAAGTCTACCCAGCAGAATCTCTCCCTCAATACAATTTTTCAAGTAGTAGTGAAGAAAGCAAAACTGCGGCAAGTCTACCCAGCGGCCTCTCATCCAATGCCATTTTCTAGGTAGTGCTCAAGATG
>CAKNXH010058405.1:13317-26625 GCA_932178445.1 Andricus quercusramuli | reverse complement strand
ACATATTCCGCGCCCACCACTATTTCTTCCGGAGAGCGGGAGTGGTGGTAGAGGCTTGCAAGAATCTCTCCTCGTTGGCGTCACAGAGGACAGATTCTACCACCACTTCCGCTCTCCAGAAAAAATAGTGGTGGATGCGGAACTTGTTGTACCGGCGGGAATTTCCCCTAGCTGGGCATATCTGCCCTATTCCCCTGCATTTCCCCTTTTGTTATATATGTATATAATAATAATAATTAATTATACACAATATAATATAATAATATAATATCATATAAGACAATACAATATAACATAAAAAAATATAATTTAATATGGTATAATACAATATAATACAATACAATACAATTTATTACAATATAATATATTATCAGGGTTCAAGGCCTTTCACCTATTCCAGGCATGCCCAGTTAGGGGAAATTCCCACCGGTAAAACATGTTCCGCGCCCACCACTATTTCTTCTGGAGAGCGGGAGTGGTAGTAGAGGTTTGCGAGAATCTCTCCTCGTTGACGTCACAGAGGAAAGATTCCACTACCTCTACCACCACTCCCGCTCTCCAGAAGAAATAGTGGTGGACGCGGAACATGTGTTACCGGCGGGAATTTTCCCTAGCTGGGCATGTCTGTCCTATTCCCCTGTGTTTCTCCTTTTACCATTTTTTGATTATACTTGATATTTTCTCATTATTTTCCGAAAATACGTTTTAAAAAATAGAAAATTTAAATTTTGTTCCAAACGACTCAAAATATGGGAAAAAGTGTCAGGGAGTAATTATAGCTTTTGAAAAGTCATATACAATTTTGACAAACTATTTTTTGATAGGACTTGTCACTACGGTTTTATTTATCGAAAATACTATAAAAAATATAAAATTCAAATGTTGAGCCAAACGACGTGAGATACAGAAAAAAGTTTTCAACGATGAATTTCAGCTTTTAAAAAGTCCTGATAAATTTCTTTTAACCGTTTTTTTATAGGACTTGTCATTTTGGTTTTATTTATCGAAAGTACTATGGTAGATGTTGAATATTTTTTCTTTAAGTATACATTTCATATAATATATAATCAATGTAGAAATTTATAATATTTTTCTCTTACTTTTTCTTCAATGAAGAAACTTAAGCTTTTCTTTGAGACAAAATAAAACAAAAAATGGTATCTATGATAATATTAAAATTATCAATTCTTAAATTATTTAACTCATTTCAAAAATTTTTAGAAAAGGATTTTCAAATATTTTATCTTCTGTTTTTATTTTCAGTATTAGAAAATAAAAATTCTGAGACGTTTAAACGTTTCTTTTTAAAGAAGTTAAATGAGTAATTTTTATTTCTTTTATATTTATATATTTATATTTATTTCAATGAATTTTAAGGAATTTTAACGAATTTCTACAGAACTTTAGGAAATAAACTAAATTTTATTCCAAGAGATGTCTACGTATTTCATTTACGGATTTTATTTTCAAGGGATGTGAAAGCTTTCATTGATACTTAGAGATTTTAAGCTTTAAGGGCTTTCAATCAAATAAATTTCTCAGGATCTCAAAGAACAGATTTTATGTAATTCCACGGGATTTCAATGGATTTTATAATTTTAAATCAATTTCAAAGAATTCATTCACAAGAATTGAAGGATTTCAAAGTTTTAAAAATATTTCGAAATATTTTCAATAGATTTTAATTTTAGGATACTGTAAAAGATTCCCAGCAGATTATGTATATCTAACTTCTTTGCATTTTGTTTATAATCATCAGACTGACTTACACATTCAAAAAGCACTGCTGTATTATCCTCTGAAAATATAAAATGTACCATTTGAATTTTGAATAATAACATTAGACTTTCTTAATTAAAACTTAAAACCAGCAGAAAGTATTAAAAAAATTATTATATTATGTTTCCCTAGCAATTCATTGTTACTTATTGAATTAGGAAGTTACAATTATTACTAATTCACTTAGTATCATAAATCTTATCATTTCATTGAGTAGAAATGATAAAATTACTATTTTAGCAGTCAGGCACAATGCTACTAATTGCATTATTAAAATTGCTACTAATTCGGATTTACAGAAATAAATAGTTGGAAATTAATAATTTTTAGATTGTGTATCACTATACAATTTCCTATAAAAAGAAATTTTTTTTGTTTTCTAAATGTAAAATTAAATCTTTACTTTTTCCTCTTTTCTGAGAAAAAATTACCCTATATCCCCTTTTCTGAGATCTTCTCGTGATGCGTGATCCCGGTGATATAAAATAATAATAATAACATAATTAAAACAATTTATCATCCACTTTTTGGAATTTACTTTGCTTCAGTTTTAATAATTTCCGAATATTTTTTCCTCTGCAAAAATTTTTTGTTTTAATTCGAAATCATATTATGGAAACGTTAAACTTTTTTTTACTAAACAGCAATAAAAATTCATCAAATCCTTTCTTTCTATAAACGTACTTTGTGCGCATTTCACGTGTAAACAAAGTGACATGCTCACATTTAAAACACTTATGTAACAAAACAATTTCAATGTAACTCAGAAGCTGAAACTGAAACAGAAAGTCGCATAGCATTGGTAGCGTCCTTCTGAAATTACATGAAAATGGCTCTTGACTTTATGAGGCGTAACTTTTATGACTTTATGCACATTAAAATATTACAAAAATTGCATTCACTTGTGAATCTAAATTGTAAATAAATAATTAAAAGTGTAAATCATATGTTTATTGGGGTGCCCACTAAAAATTTCAAATTTTCAATAAAATATGTACATAAATTTTCAACCAAGAAGATTAGTTTTGTACCAAAAAATACGAATTTAAAAAAAAATTATATAATTTCAAACTGAATCCTTTAAACAATAGATGTGATGTTAGTCAATTTATTATTTGATCAATGTTTAGTTTATGTTTTCTTTTGGTTCTAAATTTTTTTAACAAAATAGTTTAATTCTTAAACCAAAAAGTATCAATTTTTAACCAAAAGTAGATCTTAAAAATTTGGTATTGAGGAAAATTAATTTTCATTATTAAAAAAATAAGAATTTTCTACATAGTTTAAGTTTGTGCTCAATAGTTTAATTTTATTTCAAATAATTGAATTTTCAAGCCAAACAGACTAAGTTTCTATAAAACAGTTTAATTTTCAACCCGTGAATATGAATTTTTAACAAAAAGTTTAATTTATGAACAATCAGTTAAATTTTCAGTTAAAAAAGTTACTCATTCGGAAACAAAAAAAGATAAATTCAGATAAAATTTTTAATGTTCACAAAAAAAAAATAACTTTTAAGAAAGTAGTTCAACTGTCAACCAAGAAGTTTAATTTTCAAATTAAAAAGATACAATAGAAGTCAATACAATACAGTCTGGATTTACCCAAACCATTGTTTTTCTACAAAAAAAATCAATAAAATGCATAAATTTCCAAAAAAATAGTTCAATTTTCCACCAAACTGTTGAATTTTCGAGCCGAAACTACGAATTTCCTACAAAAAAGTTGAATTTTCAACCCGTAAATTTTACCTTTTCACTAAAAATTCAATTTACAATCTAATCAGGTTAATTTCTAACCAGACAGTTGCATTTCTTAACAAAAGAATGTGAAATGTCTACAAAAAGAGATACATTTTTTAACCAAAAAGATGAAAGTTCAAGAAAATAATTGGATTTTCAATTTAAAAAAACTGTTGGCCAAGAAAGAAAAAAAATTCGATCGAATTGTTGAATTTTTAAGCCAAAAAAATGATTTTTTAACAAACCCGCTGAGTTTTCAACAAAAAAGAATGAAATTAAAAAAAAGAGTTGGATTATCTTATTGGATTGTATTAATTCAGTTGGAATTTAACCCCAGAAAAATGAGAGAAAGGGGAAAGACTGAGATGCCTGCGATAAATAAATAGAATTTTTGATCATTCATAAACTGAAGAATAACATTTTAAATAAACATTGAAGTTCATTTTTAATATGTACTGAAAAAATTCTATGACATCTTGACACTATGTTTTAAAATTTATGACACTATTTACACTATTTTCGATCTGTAAGTGAGCCCGAGACTAGCAAACGCTAACCCTATATTTATTCCTTTTGATAAAAAAAGACCTCCTTAAATTTTATTTTATTAAAAAAAAATGATAAGTGGTTATACTAGACCGCTTTAGGTCTCGAAATTAAATTTCTTGGTAGTCGTTTTTTTTTTAATACAAATTTTAAGTTGAAAGATTGTTTCACCGTTTGAAGGTATTTGTTAGTTATTGAGAAATAAGTCTGGAATTTTATTCAACAAAACAAGCAATTTTGATTCTGAAAAAAAATGAATAAAGTCATGACAATCACTTTTTAACTGAAAAATCACTCTTAAGAATTTTGAATGCTGTTGAATTCCTTTGAATTAACCCTGTATTTTTTGGATTTTAACAATTTTGTTTCATTTACTTGTTTTATACCATTAAGCCGTTTCCCTTTCGGCGAGCCTCTAGGGGCAGGCGTGACACTACCCGATTCGGGTAGTGTTTCTAGGTGGATAGTTTCTTGTAGTAAATAACTACAAGTGTGGGCTCACCACACCCACGACCGCCAACAGCAACGCAGTAGTATTATTCTCGAACGGTCACCCATCCAAGTACTAACCGCGCCCAACACTGCTTAACTTCAGTGATCTAACGGGAACTGGTGTTTCCAGCGTGGTATGGCCGTTGCCGTTGAATTATTTTTAATTCACTCTGAATTCTTTCTAATGTATCTTGGAATATGTTTCGCCGAATTATTCTGAATTCGCTATAGCTAATCTAAAATCAATTAAATATTTTGGATTTTTTTGCAATTTGTTTGAATCTTCTGGTGTTGTGGGAAGTGACGAGTCGGACGACATAATATACTTTCAGTTGCAAATTACACCTAAAAATGAGTTTTAAAGTACTTTAGGAATCTTTATACTATAAAAAATGTGTATTTTTTTACATTTGGAAATTCAGGATTTTGTTCTGTCATTCGGTATTAATATTTTTAATGTATTCATTATAGAGAATATTCTAAGAAAGAAAATGTTCAGGAGCCATTTCAGACCATCAATTGTAATTATATGAACAATTTTCGTACTTCAAGCCCAAAGCATCTTTAAAAAAATATTTTTCTTTCCCGACCATGACATGTTTTTATATTTTCGATAGGAAAAAATAGAAATACATAGAATGCAATATGATGAATGACTTTTATATTGTCTTCTGTAAACTTCACAGTCTTTTCTTGGGATTATAGAAGTATAAACTTTCTTGAAGTATAACTACAATTGTTTAATAATTTAATAATCCTGACTTGATATTGTCTTTTTATGGCAATAAATTTTATACTCTAAGTTAATATCAATTTTCACAACAAAATGTTTATCCGTTTACCTTTTCACCAAAAGGAAGAAATACAGGAAGAAGAAATGTAATATTTTGCTTTTGCAAAATTTAAATATTCGAATTTGTATTGCGTACTCCAATGAGTATACTCAAAGGTCGATTTCTATAAAATTCAACCTTTGATATAAATAAAAAATAGACAAAAATGTGTGCATGATTCAACATGGGCTGACCAAAAGAGTTCATATCTACTGCGTTGTATTCGATCGAATCAAGGCTGACATTGATAGAAGAAGGATTATATTTTTTATAGTAAGATCCAGTAGTGAAAAGATTTTCACATATTCATCTATTATAATGTTTAAAAAATCTATTGAAAATCCAAAAGCCATATAATATATTAGATATATTCCAGGGAGAAAAATGAAAGTGAAAAATTGGGTCTTTAGTATTGGCAGTCGAGGTATTCATTACTGAACTGACGTTATAAATAAAATTCGAGATTAAAATTAGGTTATTGATTCAAATGTAATTGCGGTGTTAACTATTTCAGACAACTAAAGAGATTACATTTCGTCGACGGCGAGGGGCTACTCACTACGAAATCTGGACATCTTAAAACTGTGAATGCGGCCATCGGTATTGAATTCTTATAGAGATTTCCCAAATTTCGTTGAGATTGCCGGGAGTTCCGAGATTTCCGACCCTGCTCGCGATCAGAACTCACGTGGGATTCTACAAACTCGGCTAAACTCGGCGTCTTTCGGATTCAGTCGGCTATTCGTTCCACGCATAAGAGCGTATGTCGGAATGCTCCACACCACCTCATCTCTGCCCATACTTAACCAAAGATTTCCAAGATTTCTTACGTATGCTAGAGTTCTGAGAGATTTCCAAAAGTTCATCCAAGAATTATTTTTAGACTTCCAGGAATTAGTCCTATACTCGTAACAGTAAAGAATGATCGGCCAAACAAAATTTACAAGTACACAGACGGGCGCTATTGATAAGCCAATATAGTCACTTTTTATTTTATAAACTTAAGTTTTGAACATTGAATAATGAAGATTTATTTGCTGAAACAGAAAAAGTCGAGTTGGATGAAAAAACGCAGTAGCCGAGAATTGAACACGGGTTAGGGGCCGTCGATAAACTACGTTACTAAATTGAGGGGGGGGGGGGGCCCCGTTAAAAACTACGGTTGGTAACAGGGGCTGGGGAGGAGGTCCGTGGAAGTGACTTTACGAGTTTAGATAACATTCGGTACGTTTACCGATAATAAATTTTAAACAATTCTTCTGTTTTTCTCTGTTTTTAATAAACATACCCTTTCTCCCCCTTTTCTCGGTTTTTTCGTTTGAATGCGAACTAAATCAATAGATCCCAATAAGAAAAATCTCAAAAAAAATTAATCTTCTTGGTTGAAAATTCAACCGTTTTCTAGATAATTCGTACTTTCAGCTTTAACATTCAACCACTTTGTCAAAAATTAATGTATTTTGTTGAAAAGTCGTGTTTTTTGGTAGAACATTAATCTGCTCGCCGGAAAATTTATCTTTTCGGTTGAAAATTTAACTATTTGATCAAAATTCAGCTTTTTTAGTAAAAAATTCAACTACTTGGTTGATAGTCGAACTACTTTGTTAAAAGTCTATTTTTTGGTTGAAGATTTATCTACTTGGTTTAAAATTTATTTATTCCATGATTAGAAAATTAATCTTCTGGGTTAACAAATCATCTTTTGGATTAAACTATTTTGTTGAAAATTCATTTTTCTAAGATACATAATTTTAGTTGAAAATTCATCTTTTTTCTTAAAAATTAGTCTTCTTACGTCGAAAATTAATCTTCTTGGTTGAAAATTCATCCTTTTTTATTAAATATGCAAGTTTTTCGATCTTAATTAATCTGGTTTATTTTAGGATTCCACAATATAGTAGAAAATTGAACTATTTAGTTAAAAATTTAACTATTTTTATGAAAAATTAACTTTTTGGTGGAAAATTGCCTTTTTTGTTCTGAAGACACATTATGCGGTTGAAAATTCAACCGTTTTGTAGATTATTCGTCATTTTGGCTTTGAAATTGAAAATTAATGTATTTTGTCTAAAATTGATATTTTTTGGTCGGAAATTTATCTTTTTGCTGTAAAATTCAACTATTCCATTGTTAGAAATTCAAACTTCTGGGTTAAAAAATCATCTTTTGGGTTGAACTCTTTTTTTGGGAATTCTTTTTTTCTAAGATTCATCACTTGAATTGAAAATTCATCTATTTTGTTCAAAATGTAACAATTTTGTTGACAATTTGTTTTTATTTGTTGAGAATTAATTTTGTTGAATAACAATATTACTATTTCATTTTAAGTTAAAAATGAATCTTTTTTCGAAAATTGATCTATTCCAGCTGAAACTTCATGTATTTTGTTTCAAATTCTCTTTTTTGGTTGATAATTAATCTTTTGGGTTAAAATTTCATCCTTTTTGGTTAAAAATGCAACTGTTTGGCTCTAAATGAATCTGGCTTGGTGGAGGATTTAACAATATGGTAGAAATTTAAACTATTCGTTTGAAAAAGAACTTTTTTGTTCAAAATTCATTTTTTCAAGTGAAAAATTCAACAGTTTTACAGATAATTTGACCTTTTGGCTTTAGAATTTGACCACTTTGTTGAGAACTAATGTAGTTTTTTGAAAATTCGTGTTCTTTCGTAAAACAATAATCTTATTGCTGGAAATTAACCTTTTTGGTTGAAAATGCAACTCTCTGGTTAAAATTCCTCTTTCATAGTTGAAAATTCTATCACTTGGTTGACAGTTGAAGTTTGTTAAAAATTTATATTATTTCGAGATTCAACTCCTCGGTTGGAAATGTAACCATTCCATTCTTAGAAAATTAATCTTTGGAGTTAAAAAATCGTCTTTTGAGTTTAACTCTTTTGCTGAAAATTCATTTTTTTAAGATTCATAATTTTAGTTGAGAATTCGTTTTTTTTTGTAGAACTTTTTTAAATAACAATGAACTGTTCCATTCTTGAATAAAAATTACTATTCTTACTTGAGGATTGATCTTTTCTTGTTGAAAATTCATGTATTTTGTTAAAGATTCTTCTTTTTTGGACGAAAATTAATCTTCGTGGTTGAAAATTCATCCTTGTTGGTTAAAAATACAATTTTCTGGTTCTAAATTAATCTGGTTTGATTGAGGATTTAGAATTTTGGTAGAAAATTAAACTATTCGGTTTTGAATTTAAAATTTAAAATTCAACAATTTTGTTAAAAATTTATGTAGGTTAAGAGCACCAATTGTGGGCCCCGCCCGCTCCATTGGGTGGCACCCTTCTCTCATTTCATAGATAGTACTTGTTTTTAGCAAGTTTTGCCTCAATTAATTCAATTCTACCATAATTTTGACATATAATGCATATATTAGTTATTCAGTGCAATGAAGTATATATCCAAAACAAAATAAATTCACTTCAGTTTTTGGCATGCCAATAATAATAGGGATAAGGTGCCAAGAATTAGTGCTCTCACCCTATTTTGTTGACAATTCCTGTTTTTTGGTAGAACATTAATCTTCTTGCTGAAAATTAATATTTTTAATTGAAAATTTAACTATTTGATTAAAAATTCATATTCTTCAGTTGAAAATTTAACTACTTGCTTGGAAATTGAACTATTTCGTCAAAAATTCATATTTTTTAAGCTTCAGCTCCTTGGTTAAAACTTTAACCATTTCATTTTTAGAAAATTAATCTTCCTAATGAAAACTCATCATTTGGGTGGAACTCTATTGTTGGAAATTAATTGTGTTGAAAAATTTATCATTTTAGTTGAAAATTCATTTTTTCTTAAAAATTCGTCTTTTTTGGTCAAAAATTAATCTTCTTGGTTGAAAAGTCATCCTTTTTGGTTAAAAAGGTAACTTGGCTTTAAATTAATCTGGTTTAGGTGAAAATTCAACAATTTGGTAGAAAATTTAATTATTCGGTTGAAAATTAATTTTTGTTGTTGTAAATTCATATTCTTGGTTCAAATTGAACTATGTCTCTGGCAATTATACCATTTTATGAAGATTAAACTTGTTTATTGAAAAATCATATTTTCGGTTTGAAAATTCAAACGTTCTGTAGATAATTCGTCCTCTTGGCTTTAAAATCCAACCACTTTGTTGAAAATTAATGTATTTTGTTGAAACTTCGTGTTTTTCGGTAGACTATACATTTTTTATATAACATTATATCTTCTTGCTGGAAAATTAATCTTTCTGGTTGAAAATTTAACTATTTGGTTAAAAATTCATCTGTTGTAGTTCTAAATTCAACTACTTGGTAGAAAATTAATTTATTCTGAAAATTGTTCATTTTTGTTAGAAAATTAATCCTCTTCTTCTCATTATCTCCGTGTTAAAAGAATCTCTGTGTTGATTATATAAAAGTAATGTCATTCACATGAGACAGAGTGCAATGTATAGACGTTACTGACAATTTCACAGCTAACGGTTCTTTTTTTCCAGGCAAGGGGTCATTGAATCTTAATTCATTATTTATATAAAAGGCATGTAAGTAAATGAAGACGAGATTGTTTCCTCGATAGTGATTTAAAGAGGACATCGGTTATGGTCAGTGGGAGAAGAAGGTCAGCAAAAAATATATAAATGAGCAGTTTATATGTATGATGTTGATGCGACAAGCGATTCACTCACTCGTTTGTACATACATAATGTACATATGATATATGTATATGACTCAGGGAATGTCCTTTGTGTCCTTGCGTTCATTGCGTGTGAAGTTGCGTATAGATCATGCGGGTAAGTCGTTAATTTTGTGTTGCGTGAACGAAAGACGTAACTACTTGTACTTCCACTTTCCCTCTCCAAATCTCAAGTTTCCTTCAGAAATCATATTTTTATTCCTTAGGGATTATTCATCAATTATGACCTACCTTACCAATTTTAAGCTATTACATTCTCATTCCAATGAGAAGGTATTGGTTTTATGTCAAATTTGACATGGTCGGTTTTTATCAAATCTTCACGTTTTGAGACCTCCTAAGTCAGAAAAAACGATTTTTACGAAGGTGTCTGTCTGTATGTCTGTCTGTCTGTCTGTATGTCTGTCTGTAGTATCGTGTAGGCACGATCACTTTCGAAAGATTGATCAGATTGGATTGTGCTTTGGCACACTTTTTTATGTCCTAAAAAGAAAGAAAGAGTTCGTTAAGCAGCTATTTCGGATGAAAATTCAAAAACTGAGCACATTTTGAAAATTTTTGAGACCACATTTTTTGAAGACTTAAAATTTGTATGTACGGTTATTAGTAGTACGTAACAAAATATCCTTATGACTTTTTCTGATTAAAAAAAAAATTACCGGAGTTATAGCATTTTCAAAATTCCAAAAAACAAACGAAAATGAACACTTTAAGCCGAAAAACGCACGATATGAAAAAAGTCAAGAGAAGAAAAACGTTTCTTTTTGAACACCTTAAAATATTTTCATAACAACTTTTCGAATTTTTGAAAAAATCAAAAATTCAAATTTTGATCGCACAAAAAAATAATGAGAAATCAAAAATTCCGTTTTTGCAACACCCACCTCAAAAGTTGACGTTTTCATCCTTTTAAATGGTGCATAAAGGACCTTATTTAGCAGACTGTGTGCAAAATAATTTTCGCGCATGCGCAGTTTGAAGATGGCTTACTTTAGGCACTGGTGAAAAAACAGTGCATGCGCACTTTCAATATGAGGTACCTTAGACACTGGCATAGGTAGCTTTAAACAATGGCGTTGGTATCTTCTTAAAATAAATTTAGATTTAACTTGAACAAATCTTTTAGTGATTGAAGTTTTGTTCTTAGGATTTCATAGCCCGCCCCCTCCCCCAAACCCCCAGGCAGAAGAGCATAAACGCCAACATTTTTTTTTTTAGACATTCATCAATTTAGTTGAAAATTCAACTAATAGTTGGTTTTGAATTATGTTTTTGTTGGAAATTCATATTTTTAGGTTGAGAAATTACACACTTTTGTAGAAAATTCGTCTCTTTTAATGAAAATGTCTTTTTTTGTTGTTAAATATGCAACCGGTTGAACAAAAAAATTGTTTCTGAAGATTCAACTATTTTGTCGAAAATTTGTCTTTTTTGATGAATTCACAGTTTTTTATTCAGAATTAAAATCTTATTTAGTTGATATTTCAATAATTGCATTTTTCGAAGAGAATTCATCTTATCTGGCCATAAATTCATCTTTTTGAATTCACATTCTAATGAGAAGGTATTGGTTTTATGTAAAATTTGACCTGGTCGGTCTTCATCAAATCTCTACGTTTTGAGACCCCCTGAACAAGTTCGTTAACCAGCTAATTTGGTTCAAAATTCAAAAAGTTGGAGCATTTTGAAAATTTTTGAGACCATTTTTTTCAAAATTTAAAAATTCTATGTACGGCTATTCATAGTACTCCAAAACTCGAATAATTTATCCCAATGACTTTTTCGGATAAAAAAAAAATTACCGGAGTTATAGCATTTTCAAAATTCCAAAAAACAAACGAAAATGAACATTTTATGTCGAAAAACGCACGACATGGAAAAAGTCAAGAAGAGAGAAATGTTTCTTTTCGAACACCCTGCAATATTTTCGTAATAACTTTTTGAATTTTTCAAAATATCAAAAATCTAAATTTCGATCAGACAATTTTCGAACCAAAAAGACCAATTTAAAATTAAAGGTCAAAAAATCGACAATTGTAATTTGGTGATTGTGAATTCTCTTTTGTTAAAGCTCCTTCCGCCTTAACGAATACATTCTCATCACGTAACAAGTTCTTCCCACTCGAATTTGTCCAAAATGTGAAATTTACTACATTATAAATGTTCAACATTATTATATCAAATGTATATTACATTTATTTCAGTACGTCGGCCTGTGATTACTTATTAGATATTGCAAAATAAAGAACGAATTGTATTTATCATGATTGCTTTGATATTTGTTCCTCATTTCGCATTTAATGTATATTATTACAATTCATAATATGCATTAATATTCAAAACAAACGTATATTTTCCTTGTCCTGTTTTTATAATTGAAATAAGTGCGCATCCGATAAAAAAATTTTTTTTGTTATCATGCATTTTATTGCAACCTGCGTTTTTTTTATAAATTTAATTTGTTTATGTTCAATGTTATTTTTTACGATTTGAACCAAAAACATACATCCTAGCATAAAGTGGTTTTAAGAAAAGTTGTAAATGTAATTTAGGCGAAAAATTTGGTTAGATAAAATGTTATTGTAGCGTGTATCGTTTTTCCAAAAAGTTAATTTTTTTACTTAAAATGTATTATTATAAAAAAAGTTTATAACAAATTCGTGGATCTTTTTTGAGTGCATAATTTTTTTCGATTCATCTTCTTTCGTATCTTGTATATTTTGACCAAAAAAGTTAAATTTTTCATTATTTTTTGTGCGATCAAAATTTGAATTTTTGATTTTTTTTTTAATTTAAAAAGTTTGAAATGTTTATTTTCGTTTGTTTTTTGGGATTTTGTAAATGCTATAACCCCAGTAGTTTTATTTTTATCAAAAAAGTCATGGAAATAAATTGTTTGTATTTTTGAGTACTACGAACATCCATACATCGAATTTTTGAATCTTGAAAAATTGTGGTCTCGAACATTTTAAAAATGCGCTCACTTTTCGAATTTCCATCCAAAATGGCTGGCTACCGAACTTGATCTTCATTTTAGGACACTTGAAGAGTATACAAAATCCTAATTCAATCTGTCAATTCTTTCAAAAGTTATCGAGCTAACAGACTAAAATCTACATACATACCTACGCACACATGCATACAGAACATACATACATACACACATCCATACATGCAGTAGACAGACTCATTCATGAAAACCTGTTTTTTGGGCTCAGAAGGTCTCACGGTCCCAAAACGT
>CAKNXH010058405.1:0-13217 GCA_932178445.1 Andricus quercusramuli | reverse complement strand
CAAATTTTACACAAATATAATATTTTCTCTGAGGAGAATGTAAAAATGAAATAGTGCGATTTCCAGATAAGAAATTTATTTTTAATTTAAAAAAAAAACGAATTTTCAACACAAAAAAATGCATTTTGAACCAAAGAGGTGAATCTTCAAAAAATATAAATTTTCAAAAAACTAGTTCAACTTTCAACCAAGTAATTGAATTTTTAACGAAAAATATGAATTTTCCAGCAAAAAGCTCTACCAAGAAACACAAATTTTCAATAAAATACATCAATTTACTACAAAATTGTTCAATTTTAAAGCCAAAAGGCCAACAGTTAATTTCTTACCAAACAGTTGAATTTTTATAAAAATTGTTTAATTTTTAACCAAATAGTTAAATTTGAACCATAAATATGAATTTTTAACAAAAAAGTTTATTTTTAACCGAATAAATTGATTTTCTACCAAATCGTTGAACCCTCAACCAAACCAGATTGATTTAGACTCAAACACTTGAATTTTTAACCGACCAAAAAATACGAATTTTTAACTAAATACATGAAGTTTCAACTAGAAGAGATCATATTTCAATAGAAATATTAACTTTCAATCAAGAATTGAAAAGTTACATTGTTATTAAAAAACATTAATTATTAAACAAACAAAAAAATCATTTTTAACAAAATAGTTACATTTTTTACGTAAGATATGAATTTTCAACTAAAATTATGAATCTTGCAAAAAATAAATTTTCTACAAAACAGTTGAAGTTTTTCTAAATAGTGGAATTTTGTACCAAATTATTGAATTGCTAACTTAACTTTAAAGAACAACAAATTTTCTACAAAACAGTTGATTTTTAACCGAAAAATATAAAGTTTCGACAAAAAAATTAATTTTAGAAATTTCCTGTTCTAAAATGAATCTTAAAATGAAAATTAGAATTTCTTACGGAAATTCCGAGTTCTATCTCAAAATTATAATTTCTTTAGAAACTTCCATGTCCCAATGTCATAATTATAATTCCTCACGAAATTCCCGGTTCAAAAGTCAAAATTATAATTCTTCTCGAAAATTCAATATTCAAGTCAGAATAATTTGAATTCTTTGTGTGATTTTTTTTCATATTTCTCTTACTTATTCCCTGCCCTAACACAGAATTATAAGTCTTTTGGAAAATGTTCTGTTCCAACTGAGAATTAGTGTAATAAAAGTGGTCAGGTTCCCGGTCAGGTATTATACATCCTGAAAAATAAAATTAATAAGGTGTAATTTGTTATTGTTTATTTCTGAACAATTCGTAAATAAAAATCTTCCTTTACTGGCGATTAAAATTCTTAGTTCCTACTTTTTTATATTTAAGAGCTTAACATGATTTAATTTTTCGGGATTCAAGTCCATTTGATTTTTTTAGTTATGTAGATATTTAATTTAAATTTAAGATAGTTAAATTTGAGAGTCTCCGAGAACCACAATTCTTAAAACTACGATCTGCTAAATTTTGAATTCTTTGAATGCGAAATGGATTAATTTCTAGCGATGGAAAATCTGTCACTGTCAATTGATATTTTAAAAACACTTCAGTGGAATATGATAGATTTTTCATTTAAAAAAGTTTTCAAAGTGTACTTTTAAAAAATTCAAACAATTGTCAAGACTTTCTACAATATTTTGAAAATTGCAATGGAACCTAAAAAGTTAGGCAATTAATAAAGTAATCATTCATTTAAATAGTTTTCATTCTTCAGTTACATTTTTTTACAATATCAAAGTTAAGTAGCTTACAGTTTTATCGCATTGGATCTTGTTTTATTTTTTATTTTCAATGTTTTTAAATATAATATATAAGCAATTGTTTTTATTCAATTCAAAAACTTAGAATTTTAATTAATTTACAGTTTCGAATTTGAACATTTTTAGGTTAATATTTTACTGTAAAAACCATTTTTTACGTAAACAATACCAGCAAAACATTTTTAAGCTGAATTTTTACTGTGAAATCATTTTTTACATAAACAATACCAGCAATATATTTTTGATTTAAACACCTCAGTGCTAATTTAGCTTTTTAGTTGGTAAGTAGTACAAAAAGAGGGGCATCCTGTGAATGTCATTTTTATATAGAATACTTCCCTGATTTTTGCAGTACTACCAACTTTATGTTGTTTAAAAATGTTCTAGTTTAGTTTCTGCGCATGTGCAGTGATGCTAACGGGACCGTGACTTTTCTAACTGCGCACATACCAAAAAACGCGGGTCTATTTGAAATCAATAAATATTATCAGTAGTAATATGTACAGATAAATATTTTCAAAAGTTGTTTGCTTTAAAGAAATCAATTAGATTGAATATGAGAAATCGCTAATTTTTAAAAGTAATTTATTACCAATGTAATCTTTTTTTATTTTGTTAATTATTGGTAATAATTTTTGCGTTTCAAATTTTGTATATCAATTGAAATGGATATAAAAATCTTATTACAGGTACATTTTGTAATATATAACATTTAGTTATCGAGAAATTGTAATTTAAATTTTATAAAAATTAAATATTAAATAGAAACTAAGTCGAATTTATTTTAAAATTTTTGAAAAAGTATATTAAATAAAAGATAATATTTATTTCAATTATAGACATTTCTTTATATTGGTTATTGATTAATGAAAAATTGGAGGCCATTACCAGTATAGATGTTATATTTCATTTTGGTAATAAACAATCGACGCGTTTCGAATAATTTTCAGTTCCTTTTCGAAACATAATAAATAGGTTATCTAAATTAAATTAATTAATTTAATTAATTAATCAAGATCATATTAGAATATTTATTACTTTTCAGATTTTTAAATATCTTCGAAAATTTGTGTATTTTTCGCGTCTTGAAAAGAAAGTCAAAAAAAATTTCTGTAATTAAAAAAATGTATTGTCTTTTATTTAATATACTTTTTTTTAAAGTTTTAAAATAAATTCGACTGATCTTCTATTTAATATTTAACTTTTATAACATTTGAATTACAATTTCTCGATAAATAAACGTTAAGTAAGTATTTCAAAATTTACCCGTGATAAAATTTGTATATACATTTTAATTGATATAGAAAACTTTAAATGCAAAAATTAGTAACAAGAATTAACCAAATAAAAAAAGATTACATTAATAACATAATATTTGTTTATTTACTGAATACTCATTTCATTCTTTAACCTTACGCTCCATCAAATATCAACATCCCAACCATCCATGCATGACGTGAACATGTTAAAATATACTTCTTTTTAATTAATTATATTAAATACAAAAATCGTATTTTTTAACAATTCAAATAAGCGCGCGAACAGCAACCAATGACGCGCCTTATGCATCGCATGCGCGGAGCATTGTCGAGTTGGCGGGGGGTCACCCGGTCACCTGTGTGTCGTAGTTGTGTTGGTTGTTTTGATAGAAAATTAGAAATATTAAAAAACAGTGCAGTATATTGTTAAAGTTCATTAATTTAAGGAAAGAATAATTCAGTGAAAATGGCAGCGAATAAAAGTACTCGAGAAGAACTCTTGTCTTTGATAGACGATATCGAATTAATTGCAAAGTAAGTTAAATTTTCCGCATATAACCTCTAAAACTTGTCATCCGCAACGTCGTCAAAAGAACAACAATTATGACAGAACTTGCTTAAACAATCGAATAATTACATACTTCATGTCAAAATCGTAATTGTAAATATTTCGATAGTCCTGAATCTATGAAGCAATTTTAGGTTATGTTCAAAAAGTTTGTGATAGATTTTTGATCAAAAATATAATTATTAACAATTTAGTCACTATTTATACACACAGAAGGTGGCATTCTAATCTTCCACAAAAATATTCCTCATTAAAAAAATTAATAATCAAAAAGTAGTTCGAACTTCAAAGAAGTAGTTGCGAATTTACAACCAAAAATATTAATTCACAACAAAAAATGTAATAGTTCCTATTTTAAACAAGGAAAGATTCTCATTTTAAATCAAAAACAGTTGAACCAAAAAAGACGAATTTCAACAAAACACTTGAATCCTCAACAAAGAAAGATCTTTCAATCTATAAAGAAAAAAAATTGCATCCAAAATGTAACATTTTCAAGTAAAAAAATATGAATTTTCATCCAAGAAGATTAATTTTCTACTATAATAGACGAATTCACAGCAAGATATATAACTTTTGAACCCAAAAGTGGAATATTCTACCTAAATAGACGAGGTTTCTACAAAACAGTGGAACTTTTAGTAAAATAAATTCAATATTAATTTCCTTCTAAAAAAAAAAGAGGAATTCTCAACAGAATACATAAATTTTTAACCAAATAGTTGAATTTTCATCCAAGAAGATTAATTTTCTACCAAAAAAGACGAATTTTCAACCAAGTACTTGAACTTTTTACTAAAAAGATCAATTTATAATAAAAAACGAATCTTCTACATAGCAGTTGAATTTTTAAGACAAAAAGACGAATTTTCTTTAGAAAGTAATTGAATTTTCAACCAAGAAGATTAAATTTCTACCAAAAAAGACGAATTTTCAACAAACTACTTACATGTTTCCACAAATGGTTGAATTTATATACTAAAAAAAGTATTTTTAACCAAAAATGGAATAGTTTATTTCAGTTTCAAAAAATTAATTTTCAATAAAAAACTAATCTTCTACAAAACAGTTGAATTTTCTACTACATAGTTGAATTTTCTACAATATTTTTGAAGTTCCAAGACAAAAAGACGAATTTTCTATACAAAACAGTTGAATTTTCAACCTGAAAATATGAAATTTCAACAAAGAAGTTCATTTTCAGCCAAGTAGTACAATTTTCAGGTAAAAAGATAATTTTTAATCCAAAAAACGGGAATTTCAATACATTTGTTAAATATTCAATTAAAGAGATTAATTTTCTACTAGAATTATGAATCGTTAAACAAAAAGAAAACACAATTTTTAAGAAAGTAGTTCTACTTTTAATCGAGAAGTTGAATTTCCAACCTAAACAGATGAATTTTCAACAAATTACAGAAAATTACAACCGAATAGTTAGATTTTTAAACGAAAAAAAAGTAATTTTTAACCAAAAATGGAATAGTTTATTTCAGTTTCAAAAAATTAATTTTCAATAAAAAACTAATCTTCTACAAAACAGTTGAATTTTCTACTACATAGTTGAATTTTCTACAATATTTTTGAAGTTCCAAGACAAAAAGACAAATTTTCTATACAAAACAGTTGAATTTTCAGACAAAAAATATGAAATTTCAGGGAAAATGTGACTTTTCAATCAATTAGTTAAATTTTGCGTGTAAAAATCAGTTTTTAACCCAAAAAAAGGAAGTTTTCAACAAAACACATTAATTTTCAACAAAACACATTAATTTTCAACCAAATATTTGAATTTTCAATCAAAAAGATTAATTTTCTACCAAAAAGATGAATTTTCGATCAAATAGAAGTTTTAGTTCATAAAAGATCACTTTTGAGCACAAAATGGAATAGTTCAACTTTCATTTTAAAAAAAATTCATTTTTAATTTATAAATGCGAATGTTTTACAAAATGTTGAATTTTCAGCAATAAAACAATGTAATATACGACCAAATTATTGAATTTTTAACCAAACATTTGAATTTTCAATCTAAAAAGATGAACTTTCAACAAAAATTGAACCCCGTGTAAGACAGGATAGAAAAATCATTGCCTCAAACATGCACCTGTTCTCATGTTTTTTGTGAATGTGAATACTATAATTAAACAATATAAATAAATAAATATTCAGTTTGAAATTTCTTAATTTTCGTATGTTACGAATTTCACAATGTTGTAGCTTCAAAAACAAATATTAAAAATGTCAAGACAATTTCGCTATCACATCTTTCAAAATTTCGTCTTAAATGCCTTGATAGTTTTAAATTTAATAATTTTAGATGTCAGTATAAAGCAATATTGTTTTGTATTTTTTTTTCATTTTCAATGTTACACCTTAAAATTGTCCGTTTTTAGTTGAAGATTTACACAAAGAATCATCTAAAATTGAAAAATATTTGAATTAAAGATTTCAAGCACTAATAATAATTCTAAAGGAAGTGTTAAAAATTAAACGATTAAAAATTAAAAACTGTGTTGTTTAAAATAAAAATATATAAAAATTAAACTCTCTGAAATTGATATCTCAGTAAATAGTTTCGTTAGTCTTGAATGATTGCTATTTTAGAGGTTTGAATTTTCTTGTTGAATGCTATATTTTCAAATTTTTCCTCTCACAAGCATTCATTTTGCAACTAAAATTGAATTGTTTGAATTTTAAAAAGTATAATTAAGAGTTTAAAAATTGTCCATTTTTGAACGATTCAAATTTACTCAACATAATTGAAATTTTAAAGGGTTTGAGTATAAAAAAGTTTTAACGTTACAATTTTTTGTTACTAAATTTGTTTTCAGTTTTAAATCAAGTCGAAATTCGTTTAAGTATCAACGTTCCGGAGTAGACATTTTTTCATTTTTAAATTTCCGCATTTAAAATTACTATTTATTTTGAACGTTCTCTTAGAATAATTAAACTCATTTTTAGATTTTATAAAATTTTGTCTAATCAGTTTTAATGTTCAATTATAATTTTTCTGATGCAATAACAATTTCAAATTTTAGAATTTCAGAAGCTTTGCCTTTGAAAGTTTCAATTTAGTTTTCAATTTCAAATTGTCAAATTTTAATCGCTTGGAATTAGTAATAATACAACTTCAATTCCTTTGGATTTTAAACGATCCAATTTCCAAAATTCAAATCTGAAACCATTCAGTTTCGAGATTCTTCAATTTTATTCAAAATAAAATTGTTTTGTTTTGAATGTTTTGAATTAGAAATGATAAAATTTCCACTTCTTTCTAATGAAATTGTCCCATTTTCAAAATTTTAGTCTAAACTTTTACAATTTTCATTGGTTCTGTTTTAAAATTTCTCAATTTCAAATTATCAAATTCCAGTCAAAATATTGTCTTCATTCAAAATATTACCTGGTCTAAAATAGTTTGAATTGGAACGTTTTCAATTTAAAATCGTTTAATATATTTTTTTAAATCACAAAAGCATTCAATTCTAAATTATTAATGATTAATTATTGTTTCAAAAATGCTTAAAACATCAGATTTAAAACTTGGTTTGATAGTGGATTTTCAAATCGTTTATGTTTTTAATGTTAGCTCATCCACCACTATATAAAAATAGTGGCCACCCTGATTCTGAAATTAGTTTCTAAAATTTAAATCTTATTTTTTACAGAGAAATGATAGAAAATACTTTAGCCCAGAAGAACGCAAAGATGTCGAGTGCCGAGCACGCTCAGTTGACCGAATTGTTAGTTGCCAAAGACAAAGAATTGAAGGAAACATTGAAGAAGGCATCAGAGCAGGCCAAAATAAATTTGAAAATGGAAGCAGTGAAGGCTGAAGTTGAGAGTCAGGATCAGGAAATTCAACAACTGCAACGCCAGCTGAAAGATGCAGAGCAAATATTAGCCACAGCCATTTATCAAGCGAAACAAAAATTGCAGTCTATTTCTAGAGCGAACAAACGTCCCGTATCTTCAGAAGAATTAATTAAATTCGCTCACAGAATCAGCGCTTCTAATGCCGTTTGCGCTCCTCTAACTTGGCAACAAGGAGATCCTCGCAGACCTTATCCAACTGGTAAATCAAAAAAAAGAATATCAATCGGGTCATTATATTTTATTTCGCCAGGGTGGCTGCAGGTTGGGGGAAATCAGGGAATTTTATTGGTCCGGGAAAAATTATGGAATTTTGGAAATGGCAGTGAATTTATTTTTTGTCTGAGAATCTTACAAATACTCAGAAGAAAAATATATCCAATCACTTGCAATATTACCATTTTCTTATCACATGATATAGGGGAAATCACCCTACAATGGATAATGATCCGATAGCAGATAATCAATTATTTAAAATAATGTATGGAAAATAATTGATGTACTATAATTAATAGTTAAGAAACGATACGATTTAATGCATTAAAATTAGAATTGATTCTTTTACTTATACTTGTGCTGTTAATTATTAATTCAACAAATTTAATATAACAAATCTACTGTAGGGTGGTCTCTCCTAATGCAGTTTAAAATAATCATTCTATCTTTTCTCTTTTTGAGAAATTATTCACAAAAAATAAGTTCGATTTCAATTTTTTATGTTTATTTTAGTTATTCATTTTTTTATTCATATAATTCATTTTTAAATTTAAGAATTTTAAAAGTCAGTTTTGAAGACTTAAACAATTAAAAATTAAAAACGTTCGAGATTGAAAATCTTCGATAAAAAACGTTTTTAGTTAATCAAATATACATAATTTACATGATTTTCAAAATTAAACTATACTTTAAGTATTAAAAGTGAACAGTAATTGATTTTACAAGACCTTATAAACTATTTTCAATTTTAAAATAACTTTAAATTAATAGATTCATAATTAAATTCTATAATCAAATTTAAAATTATATTCGAATATCGTTTCAGTTTAAAATGTTCTATTTTTAACCCATTCAATTTATTTTACTTTTTATGTGAAATTGTTAAACTTTGATGTATAAATCAAAATTGAACACATATTAATTTTGAAAACACGAGAGTAAGTTCAAGAGATATTTAGAAGTTTTCCAAAGATTCAAAATCAATTTAAAACTTGAAATAATTTCAAATAAATCAAAACAAAAAATGTAGATTTTTGCAGATTTCAAATTCAAAATTTAGAAGCTATGTAAGAATTGTGAAAGGTTTCATAAGTATAGCAAAATTTTCTTAAGATTCCTAGGAAAATTGAAAATTATTTTTTATTTTTTAAAAATAATTTTAACAGAATATTTAAAAAGATTTCAACATATTTCCAAAATTTTAAAATAAAAAGAATCTGGAAGATTTTAGAGCAATTTTTATAACTGAGCAGGCTTTTTCAGGGAAAATCGTATCGTTTTCAAAGATATTTAGAAGTTTTTTAGAAAATTCAAAAATAATTTACAGATAAAATTTCAGGAAATTTAAAACCATATTGAAAAAACAATTTTAAGAGAATATTTCAAAACAAATATGTTATTATTATTATTATACCATTAAGCCATTTCCCTTTCGGGGTAGGCGTGACTTGCTCGGTTGGAAAGTAGTGGGATAGGTATATAGGTGTAAAGTAGGTCGTTATATGGTATAAGGTAGATAGGTATATAGGTATATGTGTTATGGTATAGATATTTTAGATTGATCTGGAGTTTTCGTGTTATTTATTCAAATAACACGTTCACTCCGCAACACTGCTCCGACCCAGGTTGCTGATCAATCTCTCTAGCGATCACCCCAAGTGAGGAGCCTCACAAAATTGTTATGTATGGTTCCCCACTTGGGCCCATTAGTATCCAAGGTCTTTGTTTCAGGCATCATTCACTCTATTGTCACTCTGCTTATAAACTATTTGTCGCCACACATTTCTGTCCTGGCATACTACTCTAGCTTCATTTACGTCCATGCATTTCTTCATGCAAGCTCTTCTGTTCCTATGACTTCTTATGTCTCTTCGGATCAATGTCTCATTTACAGATTCTAACCATTCTTTCGGCGGTCTACCTCTGGGCATTCTGCCATTTACTTTACCTTTATACACTTGCTTGGTCAGTCGTTCATCTTTCATTCTTTCAAGATGTCCGAACCACCTTAGCTGATTTCTTTCCCATATGTCAACTAGCGTGTCTCCTGTACCACATTCTTTGAGGATTATCTCGTTTCGGACTTTGTCCATCAGTGTTTTTCCGCATATTATGCGCAGAGGTTTCATGCCGATCGCGTTGATTTTACTCCTGTCCTTTTCTTGACAGGCCCATGCCTCGCTACCGTATAGTACAGTTGGTACGAATATGGAATTATGTATGGCCATTTTAGCTTTTTTTGATATGTTTTTATTCGTGAGGATGGATCCTGCTCTACCGATAACCTGCTTACCCTTATTTATGCGCCTATCTAATTCCCCATCTATTTTTCCGTCGCTAGTGAATAGACTACCTAGATATACGTACTTGTCAACTTGTTCTAATCTCACATCATTTAGGACAATGTTGCATATTGTTTTCTCACTTTTTCCCTCAAAAACCATGACTTTCGTTTTATTCACGTTAATTTTGAGGTCCATGTTCTTCATGCTTGTGTTAAGTTTATTCAACATTCTTTGCAAGTCTTCGACTGATTCTGCCATAACAATCTTGTCATCTGCGAAAGCCAACCCACGTACTTTGACGGTTTCGAGATCTATACCTTTTTCGTTGAAGACGGCAGTTCTTAGACACTTATCCATGAATATGATAAATAGCCACGAGGACATAACGCATCCTTGTTTCACGCCTTGCATAATATCGAACCAGTCACTCAGTTTCCCATTTACCCTTACACTTGCTTTTCTACCCGTATATATTGTTTTTATTGCTTGTAGGAGCCCTCCATTCACTCCATACTCTTTAAGGACTTCCCAAAGTTTACTTCTATTTACCGTGTCGAAAGCTTTTTCTAGGTCAATAAATGCACAGAAAACTTTCTTTCCTACTCTCAAGCTTTTTTCTGTGATCTGTCTTAGGCTAAATATCTGATCTGTACATGATCTTCCTGGCATAAATCCACTTTGGACTTCCCATATCTTCTCTTCTGTAATTTCCATTACCCTACGAATAAGTATTTTTGAGTATATTTTACTTACGGTACTTAGTAGGCTGATACCTCTGTAATTACTGCAGTTGCTTTTACCTCCCTTTTTATATATTGGTACAATAATCGCCTTTCTCCAATCGTCTGGGACTTCTCCTGTCTCGAAACATAAATTTATCAATTCGCACAACCTGTGAGGTATGTACTCGCCACCGTATTTAAGCATTTCAGCGCTAATATTGTGTATACCCGCAGCCTTACCGGTTTTCAAGTTCTTAATTATATCTCTGACCTCAGTGACACTGACTTTTTCAATTGGGTTTTCTAATGCATTATGTTCAATGTCGTAGTTTTGTTGCCCTATATCTTCACCTCCTAATAGTTCTTTAAAAGAGTCTTTTAAAGCGTCTACTATCCCGTCTATATCATATAGCATTTCACCTTTGCTGTTTCTCATGCTAAAAAACTCTGTACTTTTACTTCCCTTCATCTCTTTAAATAATAGTTTCATAATTCCTTCAAAGCAGTTTTTTATTTTGTTCTCTTCTTCTGTTCTGGTTTTCTCTTTACTCTCTTTGACTAGACGTTTAATTTTCCTCTTTTTGTGTCTGTAATCATTTTTGAGTCTATTTCTCTCCTCATCGCTAAGACCTGTCATGTTCAACGTTCTTTTGTACGCTTCTTTCTTTTCTTGTTGGGCTGCCGCAATTTCATCGTTCCACCACGCATCGCCAGACTTTTTTCCTACCCTCGCCATACCACACACTTCAATCGCAGTTTCAACAATGGTATCCCGCAATAAAGCCCACGCACCTTCTACATCTTTGTTCCTTTCAAGCGACTCCCAAATTGCCTTATCTATGCGTTCGTTTATCTTATTCTGAAAATCTATTCGTAATTCCGGTTTCTGTAAATTTTCGACCTTGATTCGCGTTTGTTTCGTTTTTTTGGTTCTCTTTCTTCTCCACCCCCGCCCTAAGTTCATCCTGGAGACTAAAAGGTAATGATCAGTATTGCATTTGGCCCCCCTCATGACTCTTGTATCTGTAACTAGTTCTCTTAGTCTTTCATCTGCAATAACGAAGTCAATTATACTGCGGTTATTTCCTTTACACCAGGTGTAAGTATGGATCATTTTATGTCGAAACCAGGTATTTGTAATAAATAGGTCCTTCTCTAAGCATAAGCTAACTAATTTTTCCCCGTTATAATTTTTTCTTGTTGGATCCCCAAAATTACCTAGTACCCCTCCTGTATCTGTATCCTGACGTTGGACGCCGACCCATCCGTTCATATCTCCTAACAAAATTATTCTTTCACCTTGGTCGCAAGTACTTATTGTATCATTTAGAGTGTCCCAGAAGGCGTCCTTAACTTCCCTCGAATCGCTATCAACTGGTGCGTAGCACGCTATGATAAATAATCTTCTGATTCCTACCTTCATTCTAGCCCATAGCAATCTGGGTGATACAAAATTATGCCCTATGAGATGCTGTCTTGCTTTTTCATTCATAATTAAACCGACCCCTTGACTACGATGTGATTCGCTATCTACTCCTGACCATATTTCACAACCGCCTTCCAACACCCCATTTTCTATTTTTATAAATTCGCGACCCTTTTTCTTCGTCTCAGGTACACAAAGAATGTCTAGTTTCCTTACGTGCATAGTTTCTCGTAGTTCTCTTATCTTAAGATCATTCACTCCTCTAGCATTCCAAACACCCAGTCTCCATTCATCGCCCGAAACACGACCTTTACGTTTACCGTGTGCATGCCTTTGGTCAATCCGAGTTTCAGTCCTTTCCGAGGCTACTTTATTGTTTGTATTATTCATGTTTAGATTGTACTCCCAACTATCACCTGTATGCGCGAGATTTGTTTTGCGAGTCGAAATCATGTCCGAATTAAGCAGTGATTTGTCTCATGGTGGAGTCAATCTGTAACGTCAGTCCCACCAAAACTTCTGTTACTGGGGGAGGGGGGCGGGGGGATAAGGACATGAGAAAGGAAGCCGAGAGTCTCAATAGGTGGGTGATTTCTGCTGATAAGGTCACCAGCCTTAAGCAGCGTTCTATTAGATAGGAGTTGATATGTTCCCGTTTGCCGATTGCCGGCCGACGCGGTTATAAAATCTTTTATTGAATAAATCTGCACACATAAAAAGAGTTTATAGACAAATAATGAAAATTTTTGAAACTTCTTTTAAAATATTTTGAAACTTTTCTTTTTAAAAATTCTTTCCCTATTTTCAAATAAACGACTGACTTCTGAGAGTACTTGAGAACGACTGATTTTGAGAACAAAGGGGCGAACTGGAGAGAGTCAAATAACACATGCGTTTCATTCCCTCTCTTTCCTTTTTTTTTTTTTTTTAAGTTTGACCGTTGAAAATGCTGAGTGTTTTAAGATTTAGTAAATACTTTCGGGTGCATAAGAATGAGAACAAAAATCTGGAAATCCTGCGCAGTCCTGGATTCATTGTAAACAAATTTTTGAAAAATGAGTAAAATATTATTATAAAATTCAGTAGAAA
>CAKNXH010058404.1:59389-110384 GCA_932178445.1 Andricus quercusramuli | reverse complement strand
TGTGAAAACTACTTGAATGTTTCAATGAAACTAATTGTTTAATGCTTTTTACATTGTGAACTGATTAATTGATTATTAACTGATTCTATTGAAACTTGAATTTTCTGGAATTAGTTTAAAAGGATGTTGATAATTGAAATTGTCAGAAATGAGAGTTCGAGTTCAAAAAAAATATATATAAAGTAAAAATTATTTGAATGTTTCAATGAAAATTATAGATTAATGCTTAAATGAGTATCTGAATTTAATTTTAAAAATTATATATAAATACTATGTTCAAATTTGTTTGAAAATTATTATTAAAGTTAATAATAATTCCAATTTGCAGATATGAAATTTCATGTTTAAAAAATATAAAGTAAACATTATTTGAATGTTTCAATGGAAATAATAGTTTGATGCTTTTTATGTTGTAAACAGTTTAATTAATTGTTGGTCGATTAATTTTGTCAGAAACTTCAAATTGTAAAGGAATTGAATTAAAATTTTTTTTCATCTTAGTAACATAAATGGATTATTTATACGAAGGTTATGTAATTGAACATTGATTATTACTTTTATAATGAAAGTTTACTTTTTCTTAAAAATACCTTTATTGCAATTATATAATCTTTTCAAATACTTGTGACGTTGTGAAATAACTCTATCTGAATTTAATTTTCAAGATTATATGTACATATATTTTTTTTCAATTAGTTTAAAAGGTTAGTAATGAATTGAATGTATAGAAATGAAATTTCAAATTCAAAGGAGAATATAATGTAAAAATTATTTCAATGTGTTAATGTAAATAATTGTGTAATGCTTTTTATATAATGAACTGATTAATTAATTATTAACTGATTCTATTATAAATTAAATTTTTTGGAATTAGTTTGAAAGGTTGTTGATAATTCAAATTGTCAGAAATGGGAGTTCGAATATGAAAAAATATATATATAAAGTAAAAATTATTTGAATGTTTCGATGAAAGTTATAGATTAATGCTTAAATGAGTATCTGAATTTAATTTTCAAAATTACATCCGAATACTATGTTCAAATTTGTCTGAAAATATTATAAAAAGTTATTAATAATTCCAATTTTCAGGATGTTTAAAAAATATTAAGTAAAAATTATTTGAATGTTCCAATGAAAATAATAGTTTCATGCCTTGTATGTTGTGAACAGTTTAATTAATTATTGGTCGATCAATTTTGTTAGAAACTTTGAATTAAATAAAGATTGATTTAAAATTTTTTTTCAGTCAAGTCACATAAATTGATTATTTACTTGAAGGTTATGTAATTGGATATTGGTTTTTATTGCTATAATTAAACTTTACATTTTCTTCAAAATACCTGTATTGCAATTATATAATCTTTTCAAATGCTTGTGACGTTGTGAAATGACTCTATTTGAATTCATTTTTCAAGATGATATGTACATATATTGTAGTTCTTTTTTATTAGTTTAAAAGGTTAGTAATATATTAAATGTACAGAAATGAAATTTCAAATTTAAAGGAGAAGATAATCTAGAAATAATTTCAATGTTTCAATGAAAATAATTGTGTAACACTTTTCATCTTATGAACTGGTTAATTAATTATAATCTGATTCCATTGAAACTTATATTTTCTGTAATTAGTTTAGAAGATTATTAATAAGTCAAATATTCAGAAATTAAAGTTCAAACTAAAGGAAATATATAAAGTAAAAATTATGTGAATGTTTTAATGAAAGTTATAGTTTAATGATTCTTCTTTTTTGAACTGATGAGTTGTGTGATCAAAAAAAAAGAGGAGGAAAATAAAAGGTTTGAAGAAGAAGCGGAGACGGCTAAGACGGATGAAGAGGTTTGCAAGGTGGTAAATAAAGAGAGAAGAAGAAGGAAAAGAGTAAACCAGGATATTGAGATGGTAGAATGGAAGAAATATTTAATGGAATTACTAGGAGGGGTAGAGAGGAAAGTTAGGAAAGGAGGAAAATATGGTAGCGAAACAGATGAGGAGGACATTACAAGGGAGGAAATAGTCACGGTATTAGGGATGATGAAAGATGGAAAAGCACCTGGTATAGATGATATTCCAAATGAAGTACGAAAATATGGAGAGACAGAATTAAAGGAATCGGCATGGATAATGTGCGATAGAGTATGAAGGGGAGAGGGGTGGCCAGAGTTATGGGTAGAAGAAGTAGTGATACCAATAGTGAAGAAAGACAAATGGGAGGAGGTTAATGATTATAGAGGAGTGACATCAATGCCAACACTATATAAGGTATATGTGACTGTTTTACCGGAGAGGTTAAAAAAAGAAGTTGTGGAGAAAAAGATAGAGCCACCCAATCAGACAGGAATTTGAAAAGGGATGGGAGTGATCGACGATATATATGTTCTGAACTATTTAGTAAATAGGAGAATTAAAAGGGAGAAAGGGGCAATGATAGCAATGTTTGTGGACCTAACGGCTGCGCTTGACTCATTAGACCGTGGTGAGATAGAAAAAGTTATGGTGAAAAAAGGGGATACGAGAGGGATTAACAAAGAGAGTATCGGGAATTTTCAGAGAGACAAAATGCAAGGTAAAAGTAGGAGAGCAAGTGGGAGATAGTTTCTGGTTGGTGAGAGGAGTAAGGCAAGGATGTCTTAGATACTTAGATGGAAAAAAGTTGAATTTAAATGTAGAGAAGACAAAACTAATGAGATTTATAAAAGGAGGAGGAAGAAAGGAAGAATGGACGGGGAGATGGAAGGGAATAAAATTAAATGAAGTAGAAGAGTTTAAGTATTTGGGATATACCTTGCAAGCAAATGGAGACCATAGAGCTCATATATAAGAAAGGATGAAAAAAGCAGCAGGGGTAATGAAACAGATATGGGGAATAGGAAAAAGAAGGTTTAAAAAAAATTGGAGAAGGAGAATGTGGTTATTTGATACGCTGGTATGGCCGGTATTAGGTGACGGAGCAGAGATATGGGGATGGGAAGAAAGGAAAGAGATTGAGAGTTGACAAGAAAGGTATGTAAGGTGGACGCTAGGGTTAGACGGGACGGTGCACACGAACTGCGCCAGTGGTCAGAGTTTTACCTGCTAGCCAGAGGGCCCTCTTCCTTCGCTGACTGAACTGCGCCAGTGGTCAAATTACAATACCTATCCGACTAATGGGTGCACCTCCTACTTTTTCCAGGATAATATTGAAATAAATTGACCCTGTCCTTTGTACGTGATGATACATAAAATACGAGATATGAATTTTCTTAATTATGCAATCAGTAATTTATAAATATTATAATCAAAATCTACGATTTTTGGCGACTCCAAAGATATTTTATTCACCCTAATAAGTTAAAATTTGGATTAAGAATCCTATTTCCCTTTCGTAATATTAAAGAGCCAGAAAAAGGTTTTCTTTTGAGAAACGCCGTAACCAGATTAAATTTTTTCAGCTTTTTAAGCGTTCATTTATTTTTAATGGACCCCTGTTTTCAAAAAATGAATAAATCACATATAAATAAATGGATAAACGGCATGAGTTTGGAAACTCATAAATGTAAGACTTATAGAAATTTGTCCAATGTATTTTTACCAGCAGAAAACCCTCAACCTCAAGTACGTTCTAAAGTTGTTTTTTGAAAACAAGGGTGCATATTATACATGAGCTATCGCCTACAGAATTTTAATCAACATGTTGAAAAAAATTGGAAAGACCTCCAAAAAGATAAAAAATTGACATATATACGGAAATATCAAAACTATGAAAATAATATCTTTTTGAAGAATATTTTGTTAACGCTCGAATTAAACGATTTCATCAATCGGCACCAAATTAATTAATAATAATAATGTTTCTATATTGATATTATTGACATATTTGTATAATAATATTAATAATGACATAATTTATATGATATATGATATGATATATGATATGATATATGATATGATATATGATATATGATATGATATATGATATGATACATGATATGATATATGATATATGATATGATATATTATATGATATATGATATGATATATGATATGGCATTCTTTGTCACTGCCCTTTAACTAAAACTGAAATTCTTTTTGTTTTACAGAAGGAATATTTTTATTTGACAATTCTCCTACGCATCCTTTTCTCATCCTTACCACTGATAATATTTATATATATGTTTAATGCAGAAAAATAAAATAATATATTGCAATTTTAATTTCTAGCTAGAACATATATAGTAAAGAAAAAGAAAATAAAAGTCAGTTTGAGATCACACATTGTTTTTCATGGGAGAGTATTTTAATATTCCTTGCCCATTGTGCTGTTTTGATGGGAGGAGCACCTGAAAATACCTCTGGCGCAGTTCGTGCTAGCTGAAAACTACCTACTTTTAGACCCTTTACCGACTGGCGCAGTTCAGATTTCAGTTTGGTAGGGTGGTTGACCACTGGCGCAATTCGAGTGCGCCCAGACGGGAGGGCGCTGGGATATATGGTGAGAGAAGAAACGCAAAGGGATAAATTAAGTACTAGGGCAGGAAAGAGTGCATGGAATTTTGAGACTAAGCTGTGGGAGGGAAAGGGAGGGGAGTTAGCGAGAAAGTGTTTGATGGTGGTAGAAGAGAGGAGGGGGAGGGCGATGGAATGAACGAGATTGGAAGAAGAAAGCAGGGAGTTCTTTAAGGCTAGAGAGATAGATTACGTGAGTGGAGTAAACTACGAAGAAGTGGAAAATAGGAAGAGAGAAAGACAATTAATAGAAATATGGGGGATGATTGAGGAATCAAAATATAATATATGGTATAAGATGATAAAAAAGGAAGAAGTACAAAAGTATTTAGAAGAGGGATGGGGAGAGAAAAGATGGACCAGAATAGCAAGATTTAGATTGGGAAACGAGGTAAGGGCAAGTATGTATCGGGAAAAGAAAGATAACAGGAAGTGCAGAATTTGCGAATAGGAAGAGGAAACATGGGAGCATGTATGGGAAGGATGTAGGAGAGGAATGGAAGATAAAGGAAGCTGGCAAGAGAATGTGGTAATGATTCTAGGGGAGGATGGTTTGGGGGAAGAGTCAATGAAGGAGTTAGAGGGTGCTAGGGGAGCAAATGAGAAAGAATGAAGTCCCTTAGGGGAAACATTATGAATAAAGAAAAACTACATATTGTCCGCCAATGTTCGTGATGTTGCGAAATAATTATTTGAATATAATTTTCAGAATTATATGTGAATATGTTTTAATTTTTTCTGAAATTACTGTAAAAGGTTACTTATAAACCGAATTTTCAGAAATGAAACTGTAAATTTAAAAAAAATGCAAAGTAAAAACTGTTTGAATGCCTGAATGAAAATTATAGTTGAGTGCTTTTTATGTTGTCAACAGATGAATGAATCATTAGCTGATCAATTTTTTTCAATATTAAATTAGGATTTTTTCCTTTTAATTTTTGGTATTTAAATATATTAAACAATAAATAAGTTGTGAAATAAGTACCTGAATTCTGCTTTCAATATTATATGTACAAATTTTTTACTTTTCTGTGGAATTAGTTTAAAAGGTTATTATTAATTCAAAATTTCAGAAAAATGTAAAGTAAAAATCATTCGAATGTTTTGATTAAAATAACTGTTTATTTCTTCTTATGTTATGAAATGATTAATTATTATATACATATATTTTAAATTTTCCTGGAATTAGTTTTAAAATTCATTAATGAATTCAATGTACAGAAATGCAATTTCAAATGAAAAAATATATTTTGAATGTTTCAATGAGAACAATTGCTTAATGCCTTTTTTGTTGTGAACTTATAAATTATATATTAACTGATTCTATTCTATGAATAAATTAAATCTTCAGAAATAAAAGTTCAGATCCTTCATAAGGAAAAGGTAACCTCCATCTTATGTAAGATTGTAGTATAGAAGGAATCGTTATTTAATCAAATACTGGATATGATTTGTATAATACAAGTTTATTTGTATTTAAAATACTTCTATTCCAAATTTATAATTTTCGAAATGATTGCGATCTTGTGAGATAATTATCTGAATAATCTCCAAACTTATATGTAAATGTGTTCTAAGTTTCTATGGAATTAGTTAAAAATATTATGAATAATTGAAATTTTCAGAAAAATATAAGATAGAAGTTATTTTGATGTTTCAATGCAAATAATATTGTTGATTGACTTTTATGTTCTGAACAGATGACTCAACTATTATTAACTATTGAATGATTTATTATTTTCAAAAAAGTGAATTACATAAGGATTTACTTTGCATTGTTTTCAATTAAGTCACATAAATTGATTATTTACATTAAGGTTATGTGATTTAATATTGGCTGCTATTTTTATGATAAAAATGTATCTTTTCTTTAATATATCTCCATTACAATGATATAATTTTTTCAAAATGTTTGTGATGTTGTGCAGTGAGTATCCGAATTCAATTTTCAAAATTATATATGCATATATTTCAATTTCTCCTGGTATTACTTTGGAAGGTTATTAATAATTTAAATTGATAACATAAATTGATTATTGACTTTGCGATGATCTGAAATGTTTATCTGAATTCAATTTCCAAAATTATATGTATATATGTTTTGATTTTTTATGAAATTTGTATAAAATATTATTAGTAATGTAAATTTAAGTAATGCAATTAAACATTTTGAACATTTTAATTCAAAATTGATTGAATATTTAAATGAAAATAATTCTGTGATGCTTTTTGTGTTTTTAAATGAGTGATTAATTATTGATTCTACTAGAACTTGAATTTTCTGGAATTTTTTAAAAAGCTTATCAATAAATCAAAATATTCAGAAATGAAGTTAAAAATTGAAGAAAAAAAATATGGAGTAGAAATAATTTGATTGTTTCGATGAAAATAATTGCTTGAGGGTTTTTATGTTGTGAACTGTTTAATTAATTATTAGCTGATAATTTTAACCACAAAATTGAATTACATAAAGATATAATTTAAATTGTTTGAAATTTAGAATCATAAATTGATTATTTACTTCCAGGTTTAGTAATTGAATACTGGATATAATTTGCATAATAAAAGTTTATTTAAATTTGAAATACCACTAATTACATTATTGTTTAAATGATGCTGATGTAGTGAAACGAGTGTCTGCATTCAATTTTAAAAATTATATGTGAAAATGATTTTATTTTCTCTGAAATTAGTTGGGAGGTTACTGATATATTAAATTTTCAGAAATGATAGTGAATTTTTTTCTCATTGTAGTATACAAATTATTACAATGTTTGAATGAAAATTATAGTTGAATGTTTGTCATGTTATAAACAGATTAATTAATCATTAGCTGATTATATTTTTCAACAATTTTAAATTACATGATGATTGAATTTCAATTTCTTTTGATTAGGTAACATCAACGGATTATTTACTTCAAGGTTATATAATTGACTATTGACTATACATTGTATAATAAGAGTTTGTTAATGTTTAAAATACCTCTATTCCAATTATATATTTTTTTAAATTTTTCGATTTTGCGAAATAAGTATCTGAATTTTAATTTCGAAATTATGTGCACATATATTTTAATTCTCTCTAGAATAGTTTAAAGGGCTATTAATAATTCAAATTTTCAGAAAAATATGACGTTAAAATTATTTCAATGATTCAATGAAAATAATTCTTCACAACTTTTTGTGTTATAAAATCAAGAATTTGATTGGTCAAGGAATTTGAAGGAATAAATAGTGATTCGAAAATTGAGTAAAGGAGAAAAATTAACGAAGCGATCCAGGGATGACAACTTTCTGCATCCATCTCTCATGTGCCTTGGCATATTTTTGGCCAGTGATAGTTTCGCGCCTTCGAGAGCACTGATCACAAGAACAATTCCTTTAACCTTATATTTTGGGTACAGCCATTGCTCCTACTTTTCCTTCTTCTGGGCAGTGATGTTGTAGTCAGCCTGGAACCGAGAATTCGATCACGAATATAGTTCATTTCTCGAAGTCTTGGAGGACCATTTCAGGCCTCGAGTGTGTGCCAAAAATATGCCGAGGCGCTTGCGAGATAAATGCAGAAAGCTGCGATCCTTGGGGCGCTTCGTGTCCTCACGATACACGAGGGATTCACCGGCCTTTCGTTGTGATTTCGTCGTGCCCTGTGGCCACCCATCTCACGGTCGTGAGACGTAACTATAGGTGTGATTTATCGCTGTTCTACTGGGAGCCGGTGTCATTTTTAGACGATAGTTGCTCCCAGTGGGACCCTGTGGTGGTTGTTTATATATATATATATATATATATATATATATATATATTCTCCAACGTTTCCAATTTTTTTCCATTTTTTCGAGTCCATTCCATTCCGATTCCAAGGTTTCACTAGTTCATATCCTGAAAATCATCCCTGCGTGTCAACAAAATGCTGAGACACTTGCGGAGAAAATGCAGAAGGCCGTCGTCCTTGGGTCACTCCGTGTCCTTTGGGTACACGAGACTTTTGCCGGATCATCGTATTGAGTTTATTGCAGGCTGTAACCACCTATCTCACGGTTGTGAGACGTGGTTGCCACTGAAATTTTCCCGCGATTTCGCTTGGAGCGGGTGCAATTTTTTAGAATAGCACCCGCTCCCGGTGAAAACCCGCGGTTGTCCTTATGACAAACTTTTAACTATAATATAAAGTAAACCAACATAATAACAGGGAAATTGCCCATTGAAAACTTTAATAATCGTATTGAATTGAATTTATAAAAGAGTATTTCTTATTTATTCGTATTGGAATTAGTATATGTTATATCTGTAAAATTTGCTGTTGCTGCAATGAGAAGTGTGATGTTGTGTTTTTAGTAAGTTAACATAATTTGCAATTAGAAGTGCAATATAATATGTAGTGTTTTAGAATACTCACGAATCAAGTAATCCTGTCAACTCTTTTTTTTATTTTATAAGAACGTATGTACAACTTTTTTCCGGATATTATTATGATCTCGAGTCAACGCATGTTTCTCCTTAAGGGTGGCCACTTGTCCGAAAAACTAGGAAATCCGAGAAATGACTGAGAAGTTTTTGTGACCTGGAAAAAATCGGCAAATGACAGTAAATTCAATTTTTGACCGGGGTTTTGAAATTCTTTAAAAAGGCCGAGATTTCAATTGGTAATTTTACACTTTAAAGCACTTTCAACTAGTTGAATTTTGAAGACTATTTATAAAATCTTGTACTTTTTGAGGCTCAATAATGTTAAGCTTCTTTTTTTTAATTGTTTATACCTATATGAAGTTACGTAAACTGCTTATTCAAAATTGTTTACGTATCAGATATGTGTGCATTTTTTTTCAACATGATCGGTCCTTTTTTATGCATCAGGTCTGGATCAGTTCGTATTGAATGTCGGGTCTGTCAGTCTGACCCGACAATTGATAAATTCGATTTGATGGCAATATAAATTTGATTGATTTAGGGTAAGAGCACCAGTTATTGGCACCTTAAGAGGAAATTTAGACTTTAGGAAATAAATAAACACATAAAATATTGAATTCTGAAATAGTAATAATCATACCGGCACTCCAAATTTTTTGCAGAACACACTGGAATGTTGAATTATTATTCAAAGATGAAAAAAACTTGAAAAATTATTAAAAATAAGCTTGTAGTCCCAAAATTTTAGTGCTTGGCACTGCTAACCCCAGTTATTGGCACCCCTCGTCACCAGTGATTGGCACTACACTCACATAACCTCTTCAAACTTCTGTAATTGCATTAAAACATTGATAAAAACATTGATAAAATTGTGCATCTGAAAATATGAAATAAATTTTCTATTAATAATTCTAAATTTAGTATTTTATCAATTTTGTTTTTGGACAAGCCAACATCTTTGACAGCAGCTATAAAGCCTAGCCATGTCACATATGTATTCTTCGGCTTATGTTTTTCTTTCCTCAGAGATACTCTCTGACGGGCAATAGTATGGCAATAAATAAAATAAAAACCATAAATGTTACTCATTTTCTACTTTAAACTAGAAAAATGAATAAACAAATTCAAACGGATAAATAAATATAGTCAAAATAAATCGCCCACCGATTAAATAAAAACTTTGGCTATTTATAATAACATGAATTCCTGCGTAACATTTAAAATATTGTAAGACAATATTATTAAACACAATATGTATAAAGATAATAAAATTCCATTTATAATTTAAATGAAACCAATATTTACCTATACCTCGAGGCCTAAAAAGAATAATAAATTATCTGAACAGAACTTTGGAGGTTACTATTACCGGTATATAAATGACAGCTTCATTTATTATAATTGTTAGCTAATTTTTCGTCTACCTAGTAACGACTTTTGTTGTTCCGGCACTTTTAACACTTCATTTTATCAGAAATACGTGAAATGGCTCATGTCAACACAACCCAGTAAGAAGGCTTGCATTGATCGGGATTAAAAAATTTAATTCACTTCAATACCTGATTTTTCCGGTCGTCTCCTAAACCATCGGGGAAATAGGTATGAGAAAAAATCAATTTCCTTCAATGCACCTTGAAAAATTTAACAAAACAGTACTGAAAGGAATTTAAAAATACGAAAATCCGTAGTCAGGATCAATAAAATTGAATCCCTGCCAATGAATGTCGAAAATTGCACAGAACGGTACTGAAGGGGATTGAAAAATTCGAGTTAATTATTTATTTACTACTCAATAAAATATGCACATTGAACAGGAATCATTTTTTACAATCTTTGATCAGTTAAAGATTTATGTGATTATCATTACAATCCTTAAAATTATTAATTTTAACCACCTTTTTCACTTCATTTATAGCTTATACCTTCAAAAAGTATAATATATTTAATAATATTTTTATTTATTTAAAGATACCAACAATCTTATTCATAAGATTAACGAAAATTGAAACTTTTAAACTTATATTCCAGAAAAATGGATTTAAAATATTTTTAAACAGATATTTTCTGAAGGTATCAGTGCGAATTAAATCCATTTGAAATATATGCTACATTTTGGAATTCGAAACAATATCAGAAAGATTTATTCCGAAGGTATTAGAGGGAATTAAATAAATTTAAAATAAATTCTACTTTGCGGAATTAGAAACAATTCAGTATACATATTTTCTGAGAGGAATGGAAGGAATTAAATAAATTTGAAATGTATCCTCCTTTACGAAATTGAAAACAATTAATTATAGATATTTTTTGAAGGTACTGTAAGGAATTAAATAAATGTAAATTTTGTCCTGTTTCTGGAACACAAAATAATTCCGAGAGTCGCTGTTGTCGCTATGGGAACTGCAGCGAATTAAATTTTTAGAAAAAGTATTACTCTCTTGTGGATTGGAGGTCGGTGGAAGAATCAGGTTTTGAATAAGATAGAAAAATGTTCATTTTGTCGCTGAAATCGGAATTTCACCATTCTTTTCAATTCAAGCCTTCATACTGGGAAGGTCTTGAGATTACATAACCTTACTTTTTTCCGGCGAGGCAGGGGTGCCAATGAATGAAATCATTCCCGAATTGCATGGTCTGGTCATTGGCACTGGGGTGCCAACGACTAGAGACCATACTTTTTATATTAATTTCCATTGGCACCCCCCCTAAAATTAATAAATAAATTATTGCCGAGGTTCATTCCTTATTTTGATTATATTGCAAGTATTTCTTTTAAATATTCACAAAAATTGGAACAGATTCACTTGTTCACAACGTTGTTTGAACAAAATTAAAAAATGTTGTCAGCTAAACATTTTCTTTAGAAAACCGGATAAATTCTTGGCACCCTAAGAACTGAAGTGAATTCATTATTTTATAACTAAATTTGACATTATTTGGTATGAATTATATATGTCGGTACACGCAGAAATAATGGCAGAATAAAAATAATACCAGCAAAATACGATAAATGTTTGCATTTTCTTGAAATTTAACAAAAATGAGAGAGGGTGCCAATAACTGGCGCAGTGCCAACCACTACTATCGGCGAGAAAATTCGAGTCCTCTGACTTTGACGTTAAAAAATTAAGTGAAGAAAAAATGGCAGTTCAATGCATGAAGGATCATTCTAGAGTTCAAAATGTTGTACGTTAATAAGCCTGAAACGAATATGCCAACAAATTTTTTATAGCTTACAGACCCGAAAATCTGTTAAAAAGTAGGGAAATTTGACAACTTTTAAAGACAGTGAACTTTGGAACATAGTTTTTTATTGAAAAAATAATAAGAAAAATCTGAGAAAATTCATGGTGGTACCTTAAGCAGTTCTAAACAAATTGCCGTTGAAAATTTTGCAGAATATAACAAATTGTTCGTTTTTTGTACATAAATATACAACTGTACTATCTCCAGTTCTAATGAAGATATTGAAGTGATTTAAATTAGAGGTAGTTAGTTAAAATATTTGAAATTATTTACAATTTGGAAGAAGTAGTTGCTTATTTTCCTTTTCGTGCAAATTGCAATATTTGAAGACAGTTTTTTATACTGGAAAGCAAGTGTAAGAAACCAGCGGGGTACCTTTTTTTCATGGGGTCGTCCTCGTCTTTCCTCAACATGTGCTTCCAAGAAAGACGAGGACGGCCCCATGAAAAGAAGGCACCACGCTGATTTCTTACACTTGCTTTCCAGTATAAAAAACTGTCTTCAAATATCGCAATTTGCACGAAGACAACAAGAAGCACATACTTCTTTCAAATTGTAAATAATTACAAATAGTTCAATTAACTACCTCTAATTTAAATCACTTCAATATCTTCATCAGAACTGAAGATAGTGCAGTTGTATATTTATGTACAAAAAACGAACAATTTGTTATATTCTGCAATTTTTTCAACGGCAATTTGTTTAGAAATGTTTAAGGTACCAGCATGAATTTTCTCAGATTTTTCTTATTATTTTTTCAATAAAAAACTATGTTCCAAAGTTCACTGTCTTTAAAAACTGCCAAATTTCCCTACTTTTTAACAGATTTTCGGGTCTGTAAGCTGTAAGAATTTTTTTGGCATATTCGTTCCAGGCTCATTAACGTACAACATTTTGACCTTTAAAGTGATCCTTCATTCATTGAGCTACCATTTTTTCTTCACTTACTTTTTTAACGTCAAAGCCAGAGGACTCGAATTTTCTCGCCGATAGTAGTGCTCTTACCCTATGGGGAGCGATTAAAGTTATTTAGGTAATCGTTTCACACTACATTCGTTAGTTTGGAGATTCTTCCTGGAATATTAAAAATTATCAATTGCTTATTTTTTAAAGTTTGAATTTAGATATTTAAATAACTGGGAAAAATGGTTGAAACCCAGGAAATTGCCGGATTCTATTCCCTAGTCTCGATTGTCCTGTGGTCACCCTGTTTATTTTTATGACTAAAAGTTTGTATTTTTGATAACCATAAAAATTTTCAATCAATTTGCTTTTCGAAAAAATTTAAATCCTGTTTGTTTAAAAATGTTTTATACAGTCAAAAAATATATTTTCTTCTTCGTACCAAATTTACTAGTTTTATTTTATTTTTTGTTAAACAGGTCATCATTTCCGTTTCGAAAATGCTAGGAAATGTGATCGGCTTAAACAACTCTAGGTTCCAAGAATCCTTGTCCCTCATTAACAGCTACGCTTCCTCTGATAAAGTTATGAAGGGCACAGGATTTCCTGTGGAAGTAAAAGACTTGAACAAGAGAATCAGAACGGTGCTAATGGCCACAGCTCAGATGAGAGAACATAACAATGATCCTGAGATGCTGGTCGATTTACAGCACAGTTTGGCCAATTCCTATGCTAGCACTCCAGAATTAAGGCACACTTGGTTGGAAACTATGGCTAGGAATCATGCAAGGGATGGGAATTTCTCTGAAGTGGGTTTTCCCTTGATTTTATTATTATTCTTAAATTACCTTTCATATTTTTAATTTAGAACCTATTTTTATTTGTAATTCTTAAATTTATTCGAAATTTTAGGCTGCGTGCTGTCAACTGCACATAGCAGCCTTGATGGCAGAGTATCTAAAGTTGAAAACAAATCACTCTTGGGGTGCAGAAGCTTTCGATTCAATATCGACAAACATCAGTATTGATGAGCGAGGCCTCAAGGTCGATGCTGGTGAGAGTTGTATGTCGTGAATGTTTCTTTACTGCTTCTAGTTTTACTTCATTTTCATTCATCTGTATTTTTGCACTGCTTCCTCTCATCTTTATTCTAGTTTTGCTATTGTATCTTGTCTTCGTTTTAGTTTGTTTTCTGCTGCTTGACTTACCTCTACTGTGAACTTGTCTATTATATATTGCAATCTTCCTTCATTATATATTTTAGATATTCAAATTTGTGTGAAATGCTATTGCGATTCGTCGTCTCATTAATTTTGTGCTGTCCAGTCATAAATAAAACAATTCCACTCGTAATCACTGCTCTCGGTTTTCTAGGTGTACAGGATATTCATTACAACGAGAGCCTCCTTCTCGAGCAGCTGGAAATTTGTGCAGAGATGTTAGAAAAGGCGGAACGTTTCGAACTTCTTGGTCCTTTATATCGCCTAATAATTCCCATTTACGAAAGTAAAAGAAACTATGAAGCTCTCTCTAATTGCTACTCCCATTTAACTCAGTCCTGTAACAAAGTTGTTGAAGTGACTCGAACTGGAAAAAGACTCTTGGGTCGTTTTTATCGAGTAGCATTTTTCGGTTCCGTAAGTTATTCAGAAGTTGAATTTTGAAATTATACCAATAACTTTTAAAAACTCATCTGATCAGATTCCTTTGTCTTTTAGGCTTATTTCGAGGAAGAAAATGCGCAAGAGTACATCTACAAGGAGCCAAAAGTAACCTCGCTCTCTGAAATTTCCGAAAGACTTTACCACCTCTATTCAGAGAAATTTGGAGCAGAAAACATGAAGATGATAATGGATTCCACGCCTGTCGATGTTAGCGAATTGGATGCAAAAATGGCATACATTCAAGTAACTCACGTGACGCCTTATTTTGAAAAAGCAGATTTGGAAGCTAGACCGACAGAGTTTGAGCAAAGTCACGACGTGTCGTGTTTCATGTTTGAAACGCCTTTCACGAAAGAAGGAAAAGCGAGAGGAAATCCCGAAGAGCAGTGGAAAAGAAGAACGATTCTTACGAGTAAATAATGTTTCTATTTATAAAATGAAGTTAAAATTTCTTGAATAAATGTTTATTTTTGTTTGTTTTTTTCAGCACAATGTGTCTTCCCATATATAAAGAAACGCATTCCGATAGTCACAAAGAGAATAGTGGAGCTTAGTCCAATCGAAGTTGCCTTAGACGAAATGAGGCAACGAGTTCAGGAGCTAGAAGACGTAGCCTTGATAGTTCCAACGGATGCGAAAAAACTTCAACTGAGGCTGCAAGGAAGCGTTTGTGTGACGGTTAACGCTGGTCCACTGGCCTACGCTTCTGCCTTTTTAGATCCAGCCCTTTCTCCACAGTACCCTGACGATAAAGTGGAGGAGTTGAAAGACGTTTTCAGGTATTATATTCAAATTGGAATGCGAAATTATCTTATTTAAAAAGTTTCTCGGAGAAATATCCAGATAACATATGACGTTTCGGAACCGGCACAGGTTCCCTCATCGGATTAAGTAATCCAAAATAATCTTGTAATCTTAATATTCAAAGTATACGAAAAAAGGCTAGGAATATTAAATTAGCTATTTGCTCACCATTGGATTTTTAAATAAAAAAGTTGAAGAAGTTAATATGTGCTACTGTGAGTGCTCATAATAGCATTAATAACACAAACTCTCACAATAGCACATACTAGCTTCTTCAACTTTTTTGTTTTAACATCTAATAGTGAGCAATTAACTAATTTATTTTTAATATTTCTAACCTTTCTTCGTATACTTTTAATATTAATATTACAAGATTCTTTTAGATTATTTGATCCGATGAGGAAATCTGCGCAGGTTCCGAAACGTCACATATTATCTGGATGTTTTTTCCGAGAAAATTTTTAAATAAGATAAAGAAAATAATTATGTGGAAGCTGTCGTGGACATTTGTCATCATTTTCATATGTATATACTACATTTCCAGACGTAAATAATACGAACGATTTTCCATCACATCCGTTCTTTTAATGTAAGATTTACATTCTGTAGATTATTTTTCAATGTTGAATAGGTGTCAGGAATACCAACTTCCAAACATGAAACTAAAAAAAAATTCCATCTAACTTTTGAAGAGTTTCACCGAATTTTCATTCGCTCGATTTTAACATGTCAATTGAAGCGTGGAATCGGAAAATATCACTTAACAATGTTGCACTATTTCATATTGACGGGAACATTACAAATTTTGAATGGTTATCAGGAGAAAATAAATCCAAACTCTGTTCAACTTTAGAACTTCACTAATTATATACTAAGGGTTGCCACGGGATAGATAAATCTGGAAATGACTTTGAATTTTTTCAATCCGTGGAAAAACCGGAAGATGACAATTTATTTTTCATTTGATGAAATACTAATTTCATATACAATATTATTGTACAATTTAGAAATAAAGGCCTTAATAGTAAAGAATATTTAATTCATAACATTCTAAATTGATTAATTTCAGTTTGAAACTTGATAAATTTGATCATTTTTAATAATATGGGGTTTTAAACATTTCTGTTGCATATTTTATTAATTAGATTCACCTGCTATACATTTTTTATTATGACTATGAGGAAAAATATAAAAACTGGGTTAGTTTTGCCTTCAGAAATCGCAAATTGGAGGGATGTTTCTGGTACGAGAAGTGAACTAAAAATACCCAATTGCACTCTTTAAGATTTATTTCAAATTCAAGGGCTTAGTATTTAAGAGCTGTGTAATTTTGATTTTGAAGTCTTCATGATTAATTAATTATTTCAAAAAGCGTTTGAAAAAACAAATTTTGAATTAAAAGTGTTGAATTAGGCCATTGCACAGTCACTATATGTGTTTAAAAAGTTGACGACCTGTAATACATGCCCAGTAAAAAAATGATGTTTAAATTGTCAAATAAAACCGAAAAGTAGGAAAACTTTCATTTTTTAATCTTAAATGTCTACCAGTAATGCGTTTTCCATTTTGTGTTTTATTTGACACTTATTTTACTGGGTATACAATGCTTGCCATTTTTAACTTTTGGTGAAATAATCTAATAAGTTTAGATTGAAACATTAAAAATTGGTTGGTTTAATCGTATGTAAATAGTTCAAAGTTACAAACTCAAAAATGAAAGCCTTTTATTACATTACTATAAAGTATTTAAGAACGACCGAAATCAAACAATTCCAGATTAAGATAACGTAAATTAGAAACTTAGAAAATTTTAAATTAGGACCTCTTAAAATTGAACAAATATGAATTTAAATCATTTACAATTGAAACCCTGCAACCTTCATACTTTGTTAAATATTTTTTATTTCAAGGCGCCTTCAGTTTGATATTTTATTAGTTAGGCAATTTTAAACAAACATAGGCATAAAAATTAATATTTTCGAATTAAATCTTACAAAATTATAAAATTTTATTTCAAATCGGAAGGAAAAACTTTTAATAGAAAGCGTTAAAATTAGAACAATCCTAGATTGGAAAATTCTAAGTTTTCTATCTCAGATTCAAATCGTTTACAATTGTGCAATCAAAAAGCTTATAGCCTTGTTTGAAGTTATACAATTTTTAATTTGTGCATTTAAAACTATCTAGATTAAAATTTAAATAGTTCAAAATTAGGCATTTTGCAATTGAAATACTTAAATAGTCAAATAAATTGTCTCTTAAAGATTGTCTAATTTTTAAAGTTTCGAATTTTTACAATATAGTTTCTGTAGTTTTGAGGGTCTGAATATTTTAATTTAAATGTTCCATCGCTGGTTTTAATCTTATAAATGGATAAGGGAAAATAAATAAAAATTGTATACACTTTCTCTATAAAAATATTATTTGCAGGGAATTCGTGAAGATATGCTACACCGCGCTGCAGATCAACGGCAAGCTAATCTCGTCAGATCAGTACGAGTATCAAGAGGTCTTGCGCGAAAATTACCAGAAGCTTTGCCAGAATCTGTCATCATTGTTAGGTGAGCCAATCTGGCCTGACGATCAAATCGGGAGCTTCAAACGCAACAGCGCAGCACTCTTTAGTGCTATCAGTGGCACAAACAGCCACACCAGTACCGCCTAATTCTTAAGACTGATTTGATACGCATCTCGATAAATTTTTGAGGACGAGTAGATTTTGCATTACACAAAGTATTTTATTTCGATCTAAGCTTTCTAGGTCTAAGAGAAAAATAGAAGCTCTTTTTTTCTAGCTCGAAAGTATTTTTTGTAAAGTCGGCCAGTACATTCTCAGCATTGAGCATCTTTATTAAATAGTCGTATGTATTGTATTTTTACATCTAATATTCCGAAAAACCAGTGCGATGATTGGATTTTGAGGAACTTTAACTCTAGATCAAGGAAACAAAAATGTTGGTATTCCTTAATAATAATTCTAATTTGTCTTCCAAAACTTTTCTGTCTGAAAATTTCAATTAGATTTAAATTTAACTTATTCCGAAATTCTGCCGCAGAAACTTTTTTGCATTATGAAAGTTTGATTTAAATTTTAAAAAGACTTCTCATTCAAATTTCCAATGGTTTACCAATGTCTGAATGATGAGTAAGACATTATATAATGCTGGCCTTTTTGTCATGTGAACACTGCCATATTACCAATTAAACTTTTCAGGGTTTATCAACTTAAAGTCATTTTCTAAAAGTCAGATTACGCTGGCTATAAAGATAAATTTTACCGGCATAGAATGAATACAACAAGTGCTAAATGTCTACTATTTACATACTATGGAAGAGTGTCTGGAATTATAATTAACAAAAGTTTAACGTTATTGCTAAAAAAAAAAATGCAATTTCTTATCACAAAATAGATGCGTTGAATGATAATAAGTAACTCGTTAAAATTATGCTCACAATTAGTTCTTCTCTTTTGTATAAACAGCTTCATTCGATGTAAGTATTGTGATATATATTGACTGGGTACAATGCTTTCCCGTCATTGCACTCTGAATTTATACATAATTAATTTGTATATATTGGCTACCCAAAAAAAACTTTACGGTCGATAAAAGTTTGTTTCTAAAGCTCAAAAATAATCGGGATATTTGAAATTAGGAAAAATTAGTTTACATCCCGAAACAGAATTAATTTGAAAGCAATTGTGTACCTTAAATGTACCATGTACCTTTCTATGTTATTCGGTGTATACTTTCGACGGTTGTATCATACATAGAGATTAATTAGGTTAGAAGATAGAATTTATTTGATAGATATGCAAGATACAACTATTATCACTGATCAGATTGCAAGACATATGTTTATTCTTCAAATCCTTCGCGATTTCATTGCAAATTATGTGCGAGGTATGAAAGCATATCCATGAGTGAGATGTAAATGTCACTCATAGGTAATATTATAGATCTTATAGTCAGTTGTGTCCTTTATACTGGCATGTTTAGATATAGCAGAAAATATTTATAAATGTACAGCGACTTAGGGCATGCCTGATTATTAAAAAATAAAAAATATACCCCTGTTTGTAAGCATATTCATCAAGAATGAATATTTCTCAAATTTTACTGGTTTATTAACAGTTTACAAATTTTTATGTATTTTGACTTCAGTCTACGGGGATCAATTAATGAACTGCAGATTCTTTACATAATCATTGTGCATTTAAGAATTGTATTTAATTTTATTTTGCAATCGCACAAAACAGTCTCTTAATTTTTAAGTGCATTTGCTTATTTTTAAGTGAGAACAGTCATGACAAAATGTGAGACTAATTGGAAAAAGTGAGCACAACAAATTCCGTGAAGATTTCCGGAAAGTTGCATTGCATGGTTGGGAATATTGCATGGAAAGGTTAGAGCAAGGTTCGGTCAATCAAGAAAATGTCCGCTTGTGAGGGAATGTTGCACTGCAAGTTTCAGGACAGTTTGGGAGATTTATTAAACTTGATTCGATGCGCAGTAGTTTTCTAACCGCCCTAGTAAACCACCAAACACACGTACATGATTATTTCCCATATTTATTTAAAAAAGAAAAACCAAAAACTAAATTAAAATTTTAATTATTTTTTGGTTTTCCTTTCTTCGTGTAAATATGGGAAATAATCATGATACGTGTGTGCCTGATGGGATACTAGGAGGGTTAAAAAAACTACTGCGCAGCCGTACGTCCCATATATAAAACTACTGCGCATCGAATTAAGTTAAATAAATCATCCAAACTGTCCTGAGTGAACTGTCACGGATTGAATCTTCACGACATTTTTTGTGCTATCTGGGGGATGTTTATTTTGTTCAATAAAATGTAGATTTACATTATTTTTTTATAGAATATTTGGTTACTTAGTACCTCCTGTTACATATAAAAATTATTTTTCATTCAGGTCTCAGTTATTTCTGGTTATGTAATCGTTCTAGCGAATACCCTAATAGCACGGAACGTTCCCGGGATGTGTAAAATGTCCGTCGCTTGGGAACGTTCCAGGAACGCTCCAAACCTAAATTAACGTTATTGTTATTATTATCAATAAATAACGCGTAAACCGTAAGTGATAAGTCAAAATCGATGTCAATTTATGATACGGATATCTTATTAGAGTGTAGTATATGCGGTGCTCAAAACTCAAAAATGACATCCATTCTCACCTATCTCTTACGGTTTACGAGATAATTGTTGTTAAAAATAACAATAATGGAAGGTTCCCCTCAGGTCCCAGTGCAACGTTCCCAAGGGGCGGACATTTTACACATTCCGGGAACATTCCAAAGGTGCACGCGGAACGTTCCGTGCTATTAGGGGATATTCGAAGGAGTTTTTTTCTAAAATTTATTATGAATTTTATGGACTTTTAGAACTGAGCAATTTGTTGAATTTACATTTAATGGAAAAATTTTTAAATAAATTATTATTCCATTTATAATAAAACAGAGAAAGTTGTTACTGATATTGTCCACTTGGTCAAGGAATAAATAAATAGTATAAAAGTGTAAACTCCTTCCATATCGATGCGAAAATTATGTATTTGGTAAATCGGTTGAGAGCTATTAAACTGCATTGATATTTAAAACGATTCCGACCAAATGATATGTATTGTCGCACAAAGTATTGTTAAATGACTTTATCTGCTCATGTAACTCACAATAAATACACTTCCTGAAATTTATTTTCTGACTAATTTTTGAATTTCGGCGCGTCAAAGCTGCCAACAAGAGAAATAAATAACTATAGATTGGCAGCATTGGTTCATCAGTTCGTACTTCGTGTAGTACCATAACATCACAAAAGTGAAAAGTCGAAAAGCAATCGTGTTCTAACTTCTCAGTTTCTGACTATAATTTTGCGTGAAAGTAAATTTATTCAGGTTATTATTTAAAACAAATTTAAAATGACAACGGCTGCGCGACCAACATTTGATCCCGCAAGAGGAGGACAAGGCCGAGGGGAAAAAGATCTCAGTGCACTTTCCAAACAATACAGTTCTCGGGATCTTCCTTCCCACACTAAACTAAAATACAGGTAAAGCATTTTGAATTCTTATTCAACATTTAAAATTAATCAGAAGAATTTACAATTCATCGGGTGGTTGTAATTTTTGCAAACCAAGACTTATTGTGTAAGAAATTTATATCGTCCCTAACATAACCTCAACATTCTGGTTCGTTTTTTTCTTGATTCGTTTCAAATTTCGATATTTATTCCAGTTTTACATTTCTTTCATGTTATTTTTTCACGAAAATTTGCTTTCCTTTAAAGGTTAACAAAAATGTCTTCTTAATTCGTGTTTTCTTTATTAAACTAGCCGACGAACAAGTTTGTGCTGCTCTTGAGTTGAGCGTTTTGAGCCATTTTATATCACAAACAGTACTTTGTTGAAATTAAACCAATTAAACCTCGAAAGGAAAACATTTCCTTTTTTCTCTTTTCTGAATTTTAAATTTATCTAGTCTTCTACCTCTATCAAAATCTGCAGTTTCACTATTACGAATTAAGACGAGTATGACAGCAACTGGATAAGGACCAATTTTTCGAAATTCTGTTTTTATCTATTTCACGAGCTATTTCAAGTAATTTAGGACACTATTTATCGATAAATATTAGGAATACGTAGAAATCATTTTTCATTTAGCTTGAAAAAATTAATTTGAAAAATATGATAATATCAACTGCATAAGGGCCATTTGGTTTTCCGCCCTCAAACGTGGCAATAATGGCCACATATATCTATTATTTTTAAATAGATTTTTCTGTCACGTAGTATCGAAATAATTTTATTTTTGGTCCTTGTCCAGTTGTCACTCCGATATTTTCATAAATTCTTAAATTCCAGTGCACAACTTTTTGAAATTTTGGCATATAAAAAAGTACATATATTGCACATATTTAACAGGCCTGCAAAATTCCTTGCCATATTTTCGTGATTTTTTAAAAAAGACGTAGTTTTTAAATTTATGAGATGGAAAACTGGACAAGGAAAATGTTTTTTTCACCCTTGCACACAAAATTTTTTTCACACGTTTTTACAATCTTCAACGTAAAATTATTTGGGAACATATGCTTGCATAATTTTATCAAAATTTTAAGTTTGAAAACCTATCGCAGAAAACATTGTTTTGCCATCCTTGTAAAATTTCACGTTTGGTCCTTGTCCAGTTGTCATTCTAATGTCTTCAAATATTATAATTTGCTTACAGAGAACATGGACAAAACACAGCCACCGAGCTTAGGAATAAAGATTTCCGCAAAGAGCTCGAAGAACGAGAAAAGGAAAAAACGTCGAATCGACGTATGATCGAACCAGAACGGAGTGGAGTAACTTCTGCAAAACGTCAGAAGGTCGACCAAGTTCCGGCAGCCAGTTTAGACGCTGACGATCCGCTCGATGAAAACGACTCCGATTCAGACAGTGATGACGATGATACTGCCGCTCTGATGGCAGAACTGCAACGAATTCAACGGGAACGAGCTGCAGAACATGAAAAAAAGGTACTGATACAAGAGAAAAAATACGAATTTTCAAAGAGATAAACATACGAGATCAATATTTTAGGAATAACGATTAGGGTGGATTGAAAGGAGCACATTTCTTTGGATCGAAAGGATCGAAATGAAACCATATTATACCAAAGTTACCGTTTATATTAGAAATTACTACACGACTTTATATTTATTTTTAGTCATTATTATAGCCAAGCGCAACGGTTATAAAGTTAAAAAATTGTTTTTTTGCTGAAATCCTAGTAACAACATTCTTTAAAGGGATACTTTTTATTAACTTGTTCACCTGATACAGTGTTTGCTTCTGCTGTGAGATCTTGTATGTCAATTTACTCCTAAAGTGTAGCATTTGCTTCTCAGACAAAAACTTCAGTCAGATTACTATTCGGTACAAATTGGTGTAATTTTTGTTGACCTGCATAGTTTGTCTACATAAAAAGACTATGTGAGATGGTATTATCTTATTTTACGTCTGGGAGACAACAACGAAAGTATAAAACCAAAAGATATACTTCGATGACTTGCAGACCTTTAAAAGTCAAAGTATATGTTTTGACTTTCCACTAACGTTTGTCTAGAACATTCTTCAATACGAATGGAACCTTATATGTACACGATTTCTTCAAAGTTAACTCAGAAACATAACCTCTCAGAAGGGACCAAAGTCTAAAGCTTAATGTATGTTTAAAATTTTCAATAAAGATGATTAGAAACCTAATTTCTAACTAAACCCTCTTATGAAACAAAATACACAAAAGGGTGTACGAGTAAAAAATATGCTTCTAAACATCAACCATGTAGGGCTCATCATAGTGACAAATATAAAACTGAAAAAAAGAGTACACAAAAACAACCTATCACTCTTTTCATGATTCTTTCTCGGCCTTTTTATACTACGAGAAGATGAGAGTCACGGGTTTGTTTGGTTGACTCTTTTCTTTTTCTCTCTCTTTTCTAAAATAAAAAGGACCCCAAAATCCTTTAGCAAATTATTTTGTCCCGTTCTAATTTATATTTTTATAATTTATTCATTTAGTTTCATTTCGCAATATTGAAGTGATTAACAGTCACTCAGATGGATACTAATTAAAATAGGCTACGTTCTTAAATTTTACACCAACAACGAACTTGAAATGCTATTCCTAGTAGTCGAATGATAGCCGTTTAATGTATCGAAATAATCACAAGTGATTTGGTTTTTTAACTTTATGATTGTTGCGCTTGGCTATAATAGTGACCAAATAATTTTTGAAATAGTGTAGTCATTCTTAATATAAATAGCAATTTTTGTACACCACAGCTTCGATAGAGGATCGCGCGACTGCAGGCGATATTAGAATTCCTAGAATTGCTCGGCCCCACAGTTTCTCAGGGGGCAGGGTGAGAGACGGTTGCGACTCCGCCTATGAAGGGACGCATTCACTACTACTCAGTCAAGTAGATTGCGCAATGTCATGCAAACGGTTCAGGCGGCCCTGCCTGTTTACGTTTCGCTGCTGGCGCTTTATGCACAAGGCCATTTTCAGGCAACCCCCGAGATTGATCATCTATCGAAGCTCTGGTGTATATGGTTTCATTTTGATCTAAAGAAATGTGCGATTTTCAGCGCACCATAATACCGATAAGTGTTGATGTTTTCAGACAAAATGCAGAGTTAAAAGAAGAATATAGAAATAATATATAAATTACTTTCTACTAATGCAACTTTTTGTATTCTTACAGGAAATCGAGAAGAGACAGGAGGAAGAAAGAATACGAATGGAGAATATTGTCTCTGGGAATCCGCTTCTAAACTACTCTGCACAAACAGGCCGCTCCGATTTAAAGGTCCGAAGAAGGTGGGATGACGACGTCGTCTTCAAAAACTGCGCTCGTTCCGAGCCGAAAAAGGCCAATTCTGTGTTTATCAATGATTCGCTGAGAAGTGAGTTTCATCGCAAGTTCATGGACAAATACGTCAAGTAAACTTAGTATAAATTATATTTAAGCATATTTCTAAGTACACAAGATTTTTATACACAAATACATGCAAATTTACTCTATGTAATTTTCTTCTACACAGACCAATTAGAAGTCGACTTCTTTTACTAAGATCATATTCCAATATGTCTATCAAAGTTCAGTTTGCGATCTAAAACGTCCTTGATAATTAACCACTAACACGTTTGAAGGGAAAATATATAATCATTCCTACAAACAGTGTGTTTATTATTCCTTTTTTCTTTAAGTATAAGTTTTAAGTTGATTATTCTAAGTTTCTCTACGTCGTAGATTAAATCGGTTTTGGTGAACTGATAATTGAATCCAGAAAATTACAGAGTGAAAGTGGAACGTTTGTAAATTACCTAATAAGTGATTTAGCATTTGACAATTAGGTAAAAGTATGCATGCGATCTCGTAGAAAAGAATCGCGTGCTCAACTTCTGGCTGATTTTATTTGAGGAGGCCTCGGAATAATCGGCAAAGAGGTCGTTAAGTTCTTTGTACGTGGAAAGAGGAGCAATGAAAGCGCGGGGAATGGAGAAATAAGAATGAGAACGGACCGCAGAATCGCGTTGGCGACTCGGTCTTTCGGTAGCCGTGCCGATCTCCGATCCGGTCTCCCGTGCGAGCGGGTCAAGTATAACCGGTCCCAGGGTTCCGAGAGCCAGAGGCAAGCAGTCTACCGCTGCCGCTGGAAACACAGCTGGTATCTCCGAGACTCTGCAGACTCTCTGGCACCGACCTGGCCAACTAACATGCCTCAGCCTTTCTTCCCAGACCTTCTTCAGCTTCCACACAACCTCATAAAAACTCCTCCCATCTCCCTTTTTAAAAAGTTGATATTTTTAACGAGGCTTGTGCCGAGAACTAATTCCTTCGTTTTTTTATTATCTTAGAATATATTAAAATATTATAGGTTCGTCATTTTGCCAAAGATTTTAATAACATATGTGACATTCTGGTTATGTAAGCTAAAAAATGTTACATGCCAGAAACTAATCACAGTTCTGAAACTATTATTTATTTATTATTCTTCGAATATTATCATCAAAGTGGATAAAATTTCGATTTGCAAAATTTTGGCATTTGCTAGATTTTTGTCCTACCAAGGATATACAACATTTTTAAACTCCTGATATTCTGTCTGATTAGATCATTATTTGCTGATGAAATTTTACATGAAATTTTAAGGAAATAATTTGGCAAAATTGAGTTGATTTTCGAGCGGCGAAAATAATGAAGGTGCCCGGAAATTACGTGGTCAGAAGAAATATTTCTGTCCCCACTCATCGCATATCTGTCCCAAGATTCTCGATCCGTTCACCTGGAATTCGCCTCCGGGGTATTTTCCTTCTCTTTCTGCTTTTTTCTCTCATTTACCTCACATATATACACATGCGCGTTTTATTTACTTTATTTATTTTTCTTACCCAGCACGAGGTATACGCCTGTCCCTCATCCCGACAGAGTTTCGCCCCCCCCCCCCCCCCGGCACGAGATGACGATTCAGGGCTGTAGATCTTTTACATTGTTAATGAAATTAGCATCCTCTAGTACATTAGATTTGTTAACTTTCAACAGTAAGTAGGGTAATTTTTAAATTAACTTTAGTTCTTTCAATTTTTTGTAAGTTTTGCATTTGATTAAATTTATACTAGCAATTTTTTTGAACCCCAGGTACCCAGATTGAAAAATTGAAAATTTCGGACCTAGTTATTAAAAATAATCTTTTCCTTTTTAGATAAATTGCAAAAATTGCAATGTTTGAGTTGATGGATTCGTTGCATTAAAATTTTCAACTATTCTTATTTCAAATCAATGTAATATAATCTAAAGTATTGCAACATTTGAAAGACTTGCGATGAAATTAATTGAAAAATATGTAATACTTCACGTGCTGGTTATTCAGCTCCTGGCGCATTATAATGTCTTTCCTCATCATTTCATGACATTGATTTTCAATTGTGCGGCTTACAATGTAATTTCATTACTATTCAAATATAATAACTAAATGTATCTATACATTTTCTTCGATTAAGTGAATACTTGAGTATACTGATTCAATAATTTGATTATCATATTTATCCTAATTCAAATTATTACGTAAAACGATTGATTGCTTTTAAATCTAATATAATAAATTTAAAAAATTGGTTTGTTACGGACATGATCCATTGTTTACAAAAATCTCATGACTTTAGAAAAAAATGAAATTCAAACATATAGCTATTTGTAGTAAATGCCAAAGAAATTAAAAAAATGACTTAAAAAAAGGATGGACAACCATTTCCTTTTAACATTTTTTTAAGAACTTGATATTTTATTTGGATGACCGCCATTGCATTCTGATTGTTCAGCAGCCCTGATCCTTCGCGCCACTTTAGAAGAGAACTCACTGCACCGCCTACTCTTCAACAGGGGCGGTCCTATTTCTATGAATCAGGGACGTGTTTTCTTGGCACAGAAAAATTAAAAACTCCTACTTAATAAACGAATTATTTTTAAATTCCATAAAAATAAATATTAAAAATAATACTTATCCTATTTAGAGATAAAATGTGTTGTTTCTTTTTTATAACTTGCCCAACAGATAAATAGGTATAATATAAGTATTGCATACAGAAAAATTATTTTTTGAAATTCTTACTTATGTTTTTTCATTTTTCAAGGAGATTTCGGGATTATAGACGGGCTGTAAATTATATTAACGAGCCTCGCAATGAAAAGAGTGCTTTAAACTTAACTGAGTTGGCGTAACTAATTTCCGGTTCGACCTTGTCCTGCCTTGTCCGAAGAGACTTTCTTCTCATATTTCTACAGTAAGATTCTTCAGCGAGATTAAATCTTAAGATAGTCGAGGAACTCAGAAAATCTTGTAATTCAAATAATTTCACTTTGATCTCAAGTCGAAACCGCCTGGGACTGGGACCTGGGAGTCACGACACGGGTACAGCGGTAGAAAGATTTTTTTTCAGTTTCCACCAAAAATTTAAATTCATTTATGAATCTAATATTTGAAATTAAAATCCACTCAGCGAGAAAAAATAATAAATTGTCTAATATTAATTATGGAACTCTATTCATTCAATATTCTATAATATCGAATAACAATCATAGAAAAAAAATTATTGGCTTTTGGAATTAGATAAACAGTTTAATTATAAAAAAAAATTGAAAGAAACTCGATTTTTAAGGTATTGAAAGGAAGGATTGAAATGTTTTTACATGTTTTACATTTATATATATATATATATATATATATATATAAAAATATGCATTCTATGAAAAAAATATCCGTAATAAAAACTTTTTATTTTCGAGAGGGAAAAGCGACTTTGACCAAATTTACCCCCCTCCCAGGAGGCAGGGGGTGGGCTTTTTTTCGCGAATCGAAAAAAATTTTTCGAATAAAACGTATTTCATAAAGGAGAATCTGAATCTGTGATAAAAAATTGGGGTTCCCATTTGAAATTACAAAGTTACGCCCGCTCCTGCCTCCTGAGGGGGGGGGGGGGATTTTTTCAAAGTCGCTTTTCCCCCTCGAAAATAAAAAGTTTTTATTGCGGACATTTTTTTCATAGGATGCGTATTTTCTTAAATATTTCGATGTCTCAAGCCGAGTGCCTACAAGGAAGGATTTCGTAACAGGGTGCCCACTTTCTGGCTAAACAGGGAAAACACAGAGAATTTTTTGATGAGGAAGTCACAGGGAAAATCGACAAGCGTTGCGCATAGAGTTGTTTCTTAGCTCCATCTTCAGCCCGCAACAATAATTTTTAGAACTTAAGTAAGCTCCGAGCTCTTGGTTCAGAAAGAAACCAAGTTGAATCAAAGATCAAGAAACTAAAGAAGAAATGAGATTCTTAAAATTTTTACCTACCTAAAATAGCTTTGATTTGACTGAATGAGAAACCAAAGATTGTATGATTAAAAATTTAAAAATCTTTTTTCTGTACTATTATTCCTCCAGATGCCTTTCCTTCCTAAAATAATAACCGAAATTTTGTTTTTATCACTCAAAATATCTCGATCTACCATTAACTTTGCTGAAAATGGACTTTGAAAGAGACAGGGAAAACACAGGGAAAAGAGGAAAAGGGAACTGGTGGGCACCCTGTTTAAGTCTTTTTTTTCAGAAAAACAACAATTTTATGAAAAATAATGTTGAAATTTTTTTCAAGATTATTTTTCGCAAAAAAACTTACTTAAGTCGGTGAAACCTCCCCATAGCAAACTTTCCCTCCCTTACTCCATCTACATTCCCCTCCCCTCACTTCCCCTCCTTGGAAAGTAGTTCGACGGACGGACGGACGGACACCCGACCGAAACCATAAGCCATAAGGGTTTCAGCCTGGGGCTGCGAAACATTAAAAACGAATGGAAATATATCAAATTCGGTTTAATTTTGTATTATTGAATGCGTCTTCCGATAATTACTTATTGCAATCACTGCTTTCTGTGGAATGCGCAGACAAAAAGAAATATCTGCAGTAAGAGTGCCAAATACAAAATTAGGAATTGTTAACTTTTCAAGAAATATTAATTATTAATATTAATTAACATTGCATTGGCAATCAATATTACAAATTTCAAAACAAGATTGCTGTGATTCCAATTTGATATCCTTGATAGCATATTTAGAAAAAAGGCTTGCTCTGCTGTCCAAAAGTACATATGTATAGTGATTGTCATTTGCCGTGAAGGCTATTTTCTAGAACTTATGCACGAGAAAGTGACCTTATCAGAAATGTTATTTACAATTTCTAGCAATCATCCCAGGTGAAAATCTTCAAAAGTCATCGTGCATCACGGCAAATTTATCCCAACCATATCCACTCACCATATCTTCCACCTGGGCCCAAGAATATCGGGAAATCTTAATTCGTTTCAAGCATCTGTCATACCACTGGCTCTCATTCGGCAAACACTTTTGTCATTATTAACGGCATTTAAATTAAAATGGTTTAATTTGTATTTGGTGCCTACAGTCTTGCTGTAAACCAATTTAAAATATGTTCAAATTTAAGCCCGATTAAAAAACTATCCAGGCTAGATTCAAACCTGACAAAGTCCTATTTCAAACCAGCTTCAAGCATATTTATAGCTGAATTAGAAAATGCGTTTAATTTTTAACGCTATAGTCATTAAAAAATGGACGATATTTCATTTTTCAATTTTATTTATAATTTGTCATTTCAGCAATTTATTTGGACCCATTACACAGAATGACAAAGTTCTAATTTATTTTATTTAATAAAGTTTCTAGGTATCACATATTATTACATTATCAAACGGTTCCGATTTAAGATTCTTTCAATGTCAAATAGCTTACAGTTACCCTTACAGTTTGAAATTGTTCGGTTCCAAGAACTTCCAGCGGCCGCTCAAAAAATACATAACATCTTTAGGGACACCATCAATCAAAAACCATGATCTAGGTTTTTTTTGATTCCATAGGCATAGACATTAATGTGCATTATAAAATTGGGAAAAACTCTATTTCTACATAATTTAGTCAGATTAGGTTATACTAGAACAAATTAATAGTAGCAATTTTTTTTATTCTGTGATGAAATACAAAAAAAATCAAAAGTTTTTATAGTGAATACAATAAGCTTCAAAATAAGCCGTCACGTAATCCTCGGTGATTAATAGTTTACAAGTTATGAATTTGTTAATTAACGATATGGTTTTCCCTCTTACGCCTTTGCTGTAATGAATTTTCATTATTGTAAAAAGAAAACTTTATCTAATTTTAGTTTCTAAATCCTTAAAGTCAATGGTTCAGAGTATTAGAAAACATTTTTTGTACTCAAAATCTAAAATTGGCAGAAAGGTGAGGAAACCTTTTTTTTCAACAAATATTTTTTAAACAAAAATTTTTGGTGAATTCGGACAGAGTTTTAAAAGAAATTTTCAATTTCTGACAATAAATTGTCATAAATAATAATTTTGTACATACTTACATTTCTCAGAAACATCTTTAAAGATCAAGTACAAACTTGCACTCAGGAGTAAAGTCAATTACTTTTACAGCAATTTTCTATCTGCAATAGTTTCATTTTCAAAAATATTTTTTATTGTTTATAGATTTTAATAAACAATATTTCATAAGAGCGCTAAATTATGGTAGAAATTGTAAATAAAGAAGGAGCAAAATGTTCAGCTCATAATTGATGAAACTTTTATCCTTTTTCCAGTTACCGATTGTTTAAATTTCAATTAAGGCTTTTATAACTTGACAAATAAGATTTTTGTATCTTTTATTATTAATGTTAAAAAAAATAAATTCAACAAATGTAAAGTTTGATATACCAGTTGCAGAATGAAACCAAGAACAATAAAATTGCTTTATCGGTTTCTGAGTTAGGATTTAATTTGTTCAGCCTTGCACAACAGATTGTCGAAGCATCCAGTGTACCGATTGCTCGACTAGCGGGACCCCATAATAATAATAAAAAGAAAACCCCATATCATTAATGAACAAATTGATAATTAGTAAGCTATGAGTAATAGAGGGTGAGATGATGTATTTTTCACCGAAAGCAACAATTCTCACAAACGTATGAAAAAATGTGTAATTTTTCGATTTTAGGGTTTCGTAGCTCCAGGCTGAAATCCTTATAGTTTCGATCGGGTGTGCGTCCGTCCTACTTTTTCCCTAAGGATCCCCTATCTCCGAACCCAAAGGAGCCTACCTATCCCTCGAGACCACAGCTATCCCACGAGAATCCGCCTATCCCTCGACACCCAACATATCCCTGAAGACATCCTCTATCCCACGGGATACAACCCATCCCACGGCACCATTCCTACCTTTCGGGACCACCCTATCCCTCGGGACCCTACTAGGGTCCCCTATAGGGATCGCCCTTGGACTCAACCTATCCTACGGGATCCCACCTATCTCTTGAGACCCCCCTCATATCACGGGACCCGACTTATCCCACAGAACCCTACTTATTCGGGACCTAATATATCCCGCGGGACCTCCCCACCCTGCGGACCCAGCCTATCCCATGAAACCCCACTTATCTCTCGGAACCACCCTATCCCTCGGGACCCCGCCTGTCCCTCGGGATCAAGCGTATCAAACAGGATCTCAAATAAACCATGGGACCTATAACCTAGCCCGCATAGGACTCCAAACGATATATATTAACTGGCTACAAAACCAATTTTTGTAGGCGCATGTCACCTACGTTGACTAATTTTTTGTTAACACAAAACAAATTCACCACACTTGCAGACCAGAAGATTTCAGGATTTCATTAGAACGCCCTTATGAACAATGATAAGTAGAAATTCTTACCATTAATTTGTTCTAGCAAACGTCCTCTTTTCGCCTAATTTGACTGCACTAACAATATAAAATTTAATTTCATCGAGTCAGACGTATTCACAACTATTTCAATTTTTATTTTACATAAGCAAAAGTAACTTTACTTCCAAAATAATGGAAGAAAACTGTATTTGAAAAACAATTGAAAAGTAAACATTTTCCAACATTTTTGTAGCATTAATAAAATCAAGATAATTAGTTTTTAAAATTAAAATTGTCTTTGGAAGACTCAATTTTGAACGCTTTGAATGGAACCTTTTTTCAATTTTCGATGCCGAAATATGAAAAATGTAACTTTGAAAGTCAACGACTTTAAGGAAACACGAAAAAATCCTAGATTTACGGGAATATTTTCTTCAGTTCTTACTAATCCTGGTAATTACTAAGGTAGGCCGTAAAACACGCGAAATTTCGAAATTCTAAAACGCTCTGTGCGGAAAAGTTGCATATCAGCAATGACTATGAAATATGTCAACCAAATCGGATAAAATCTTCTATTTTGACCAAAGCAATGAAAATTGACAATTTTCAAAATTCAAAACACTTTTCCTACAGGTGGAACTTGAAATGTCTTTGTTTTGGATCAAAGAAACATTCCATTATTCTGCCATTATGAAAAAAAAGTTTCTTCTTGGTTTTTGAAATGTGCAATTTGGTTCAAAAAAGAAGAATTCACGATTTTGAAATGCTTGAAATAACATGAAGACATTTTTTTCATACTAAACTTTTTTGAAAAATATTTCAAGTTCGACATGTGCAACTTTATACAAAAATTTGTGCAATTAACTAAATTAAAAAAAATACGTTTTTAAACTTTTTGAAAAAATTGTATCTGGCAGAAAAAGTTTTTTCTTATCTCTAATTTTTTATATTTCTTCAACACAAAACATTCCTAGAACAGAATCAGAACAGAAGATATTATCCGATTTATTTGCAATTTTTCACAGCCATTATTGATATAGACTCCCCGAGTTTTTTCTCCCAAAGTAACTATTTTGAAAATAGTTTAAAATATGGCTATTCTGAGGTTTAGTTGCACGAGATTCCATTCAAATTGTCACATCAAATCAAATATAGGTCGTTTTTCAGTAAGATTTTTTACGATTTCAGTCAAATATAAGTCACATCATTTATAAATTCCATTAAATGATATTTTGAATCATTAAATACACAATTACAATAGTAACATTTTCTATAAGGAAAAGAAAATTAACCGAACATTTCATAATTCAAATTTCGAGCTGCAAAGTATTAGAGGTAAATAAATAAATAAAGCAATATTTTAGTCTTTGAAGACACAAATAAAGCGTATTCGAATATTTAAAATACTTTATTGAACAAGTATGAAATAGAAGACCATTTGAGAATTTTATGGAGAGTTGGTCATAATTTAAAAAACACTGCTGTCATATGAAATACACCATTTAGCAAATTGTCGAAGAAGTTTTAAAATACTCTGGAATAATCAGGAAATTTCTTCAAAATGATCAGGAGCATTTACAAAAAATTTGTAATCCCCATTGTTTATAATGTGATGTATGTCATCAACAGGGTTCCAGATCTAAAGGCTACGTTCCTGGGAGGCGGTGGTGAAGCTGAGGCCTCGTGAGGAACAGTACTGACTACAGAAGAGGTGTAGGTACGGCGATCGGGCCAGACAAACAGACTCTGGTATTGCGGAGCTGTGCAGTGGTCACCGAGTCGTCGTTAGTGGTGAACGGAGAGTGACCGGGCGATTGGTGCACCCGGGTGAACCTTTGACGACTAGTGCGGGAAGACGTAGTGGTATCATCATCTGGTCCCAACCAGAAATCATTAACTGGATTATAAGAAATCATCCGGACCAGAAATTACCATCCGGATCAGAAACCACAATCGGGATTAAATATCTCAAGATCGTCCTAATTGGTCTAAACGAATGTCTTCTTCAGGATTCTGGAGACGAGGTTGACGAAGCAGCTGAAGAAGATCTTCAACAAGAATCTGTAGAAATGGTGTTTCAGGATGGGCCTAAAAAAGCCCCTTTTTGTTTTTCCTGGCTCCTGATTCTGTGTCTTGTGCTGGAGAACGCTGGTCCCAGTTTCTCTGTGAGAATGAGTGGAGTTTATGTTGACAATGGATTTGATCAGACTGTGGTGCATAGGGTGGCCTCCCCGCGCGATAAGCGCAACGTCGAAAACGAGATCCTGAACCTCCTTGGTCTGCCGGACAGGCCTCGGAAGACCATCCACAGGCCACCTCAGGTCAAGAGATCCGCACCCAAGTTCCTGCTGGACATCTACAAGAATGCTCTTGGTGAGGAGAACGACAAACCGGTCGACGTCAAGCATGGAAAGTCCGGAGAGTTCGACCTGTCCGGCCAGGATCTGAGGGCCATCGACCAAAGCGATGTCATCATGACTTTTGCTGCACACAGTAAGCGATTTCATATCAGCTTTCTCATATTTTCATTGTTTCATCTTCTGATTGCTTTTTTTATAAAAGACAATTAGAAGGTGTTTAGTGCTGAATGAGTGATAGTGAAGATTAACAGTTGCTGTAGATCCCAAAGTTGAAGGTCCTCCAGAAATTCATGAGAATATTTGTTTTAAAACAGGTTTTGATTTTATTGAAAGATAGAGTTTTTTGGTTTGGCAGCTATATTATATTCTGGTGGTTTGATTAATTCCATTCTGGATCTCATTTTGCGGAGTTTAAACCTCGGTAAATCTAAAAAATTCTTATGAAAAATGATGTGTTATTTATATATTGGATCTATTTGGGTGGTCCAAGTGATCTAATGACTTGTTTGAATCTGTCAATGAAAGGTATTTTAATTATCTCATTTGATGACTGAGTGGTCGTGCGGAGTAAGGTACTGTTATAGGAATGCGTAAAAATGAACTGGCGGGTTTTGAATCCATGTACTGACGGATTTTCCACTGCGGACTCCACCTTTAAAACTTCACGATTTTGAATAATTTAACAAATTTAATATTTTAAAGTGAGACGACCCTAATTACAGGCTTTAAAATCGAAAAATGTTCAGATGACAACGGTCATAATTCAAAATTTTTTATTTGAAAATTCTCGAAAGAAAATAAGCACAAATAAAAATCAGCAATTCCGAATTAACAGGTCTAAAAAATTAAAAAATTAAAAATGAAAGCTTTTAAAGTTCAATAATTAAAATGAAATACATCAAACATTTTTTACAAGGTGGAAATTTTGACACATAAAAATTAAAAGGTCTAGACTGGCACAGTTTACATGTTCAAAATAATTGTAAATTTTTAGATTAGAAACACTAACCATATTTAAATTTTAACTTTGGACTATTTAGAATTGAATTGTTGATTCAAGATTCACGGTAACGAATCGCCGCCAAGTACTAAAAAAAGACCAAGTACAAGAAAAAAATCTGCCATACTGCAATATGAACGACGAAATGTGAATGAGAAAAAAATCGCTACCGGGAATCATTATCTGTCACATAAATGACTTTAAATACTAAAAGTGGAATATCTCTGGCAATTTATGAGATATCCCAACAAAACTTGGTATGGGTAAGTTTTAGAATCGGGCGCCATTTTTTTTATTTTTCAAATATTGAAGATAATTTCAATTTTTTGGATTTCGATGTGGGGTTTCTCATTTTTTTTTAATTCACAAGAAACTGTTTAATAGTTAAAAATTGACAAAATGGCAACCCTTTTTCTGGAAATATAAATTTTTGTTCCTTTTAAAAAATAAGCCAGATGCCGAAAAAAGTACGGAAGCAAATTGCCGGAGGATTTCAACTTAAGGTGAGTAGACAAACGCTGTTCACTCTATCAAGGAAACGGTCAATGAACGAAGGAGAGGTCGATTCTTGAAATATTCTTATATAAAAGTTTTTTCTGTTTTTTGAACATAAAAGAGGAAATACATGACTTTAATCAAGTTTTTTTTGAACACCTAATATAAAAAAATAATGTAACAATTTCAAATGATAAAAAATCAAAGCGATAATTTAATAATATTAAGTCTTATTGAATTGCAATGTTACATAAAAGACTAAAGCCTCAAAATTCGAAAGAAAGAAATTTTTTCAACCCTTTTTGAAACTTTCTCAATATTTTGCAATCATTCTGCTTGTAGAAGGGGCAGGGAAGTGAATAATAATTCAGTCCAAAAGTCTAATCACGCTAGGCCCAGTTTGATCGAATATGAAATTTTGTCTTTTTTTGCACACACCCTGCACTCGATGAGAACCTTCTAGACTTTATTGCGCTTATGCCGTCCAGTATGCATATAAATTGATGCTTATAACCATAACTTATTCGATGTGTATCCACCCAGTACCGGGAACACTGACGTTCTATAAAAACCGACATAAATTAAATCGTTATTACGTTACGTGCCCAACGAGTCTTAATTGATTGTCAGATCAATCGCGCGATTTATGGGCCGACCGGTGAATCTTTCAAACGCCTTTTAAGGACCTGTTTAGCCCAAACAAACTAGCATTATTTACTTATAATTTTCAAATGTTGTGTTCACATGAATTTTCTGATGCAAGGCTTAAGATGAGTACAAACCAATTTTGGAGAATAAACTTTATATTTCAATGTTTTGAAGCAGCTATACTTTTCATATAACTTTCACTTGCCAAAAACATCTACGATACAAAAGACTCCTCAAACTAAAAAGTTATCAGTACAATCATCATAGTTTTTGTGAAATCAACATTTTTCATATATTTCCAAAAGAAATATAAGTTTTAAATTTTATTAAATTGAAAAATAATTATTGAAACCTTAAAAATATTTTAAAGGGAAAAACATTATGAAAACGTGGTTGCCAAGTTTGCATATTCATAATTTTGTTTCCTTTTAAAACATTCTCAAAGTTTTTTATGATTGTTTTAATTTAATTTTTAAAAGTTATATTTCTTTCTGAATTGCTTGGCAAATTTGTATTTCACATACTATGTTGATTGTATATTGATAACTTTTTGCTTGGCACTAGAGTTTCATCTAATCGTCTTCTCTTGACATTTTTTGACCAATCGGTTGTATACTGTAGGCTACAGGTTGACTGAATCTAACCGATTTATCTTGACATTTGTTGATTGATTGAATAATGCAGGCTCCAGGTCGGCTAAATTATTAAAAAAAGGTTTTCTTTTCGCATAAAAAGTGCAATATCTCGAGAAATAATTCGTGAATCAAAATTTCATCGAAAATCATTCAGGGACCCGACCCAGACTTTCGTTCAATTTCGTTATTGACATGAAAAAATGATTTTTTATTAAACTTTGATCTGCTACCTCGAAATTCACCCAAAATTCGATAATATATGGAATTACATTCTAATGATTGGATCAAAATTATTTTTTTTCAGCTGGCAGTAACGAAATGGAACTAAAGTTTCGGTCGGGTCCCTAAAATCATTATACATTTTTCATGTTTCATGAAGCTGCTAAGTACAGTTGATGAAATATTAATAATATTTACACTGAAAAACAACCCTAGTAGCACTGTCTGCCTTGTATGACAGAGGCCAGAGTCTGGCTCAGCATCTGCTCCCTATAGTCGACCAGACTGGCGGGAGAAATTATCAGACCACACAAAAAACAGAATCTGGTGAATGAAGGAACCAGATTCTGGTATTAAGTTTAAACACTAGTAATTAATGCAGGATATAAATAATGAAATTGAAAATCTAGCAATCGGAAATTTTAACGATTCACAAGTATGACCAAACATGCAAGCATGCAAGCTTATACGACAACAGGTTATGTTTTTAATATTTCAGTGTGTCTCCTGGAATGTTGTGACGTCTCCGCAGAATAATCTCCCAGAAAGGGCTCAAATATAGTGTAAAACTATTACAGAAACCTATTTAGTACCATTTTACGTTATTTTAATTTTGTCTAGTGTATGTCATGACCAGTCTGGGCCAGGATCTGCTACACCAGACTCTGGTGTCAGAACAGCACGCCAAAGTGGAACCAGCCGGGCGCCAGGCTGCAAACAGATTCTTCTTTTTCTGGCGCCCAGCTTGCGCCAATATGCAGTTATCTTGCTACTAGGGAAAGAATCTTGAACCAAAGAAAAGGTACTTGTTTTGAAGATATAATTCTACTGAATACGTCCTACAAAACATGTATCTAGTACAAAGAAATAGTTTTATATAAACCAAATGTATGAAAATATTGTTGCAATTCAATATTTATTAGTCAGTAAAATATCAACTAACCGAAAGAAACGTTATTATTGCTTAGAAGAAATAAGAGATTCGTATTTAAAAATTAGATAGTTGTTATAGGCAATTGTGATTTTAAACCAGGAAAATATTTCCTTGAAACAAATTATATTCCATAGACTGAAGCAGGACTTTTTCTTAATTGGAAGATGTGATTCCTTGTTTTAAAGGAGCGTACCCTAAATTTTAGGAAATATTTTGCAGTAACAAAAAAATGGATTTCTAATATGAGGAAATATTACTGTGGCCCGTGTGAAAAAATCTTCGGGCGCTGGCCCGGCCCAGACCAGACCGTCTGGTTTTCAGTCTTGACGCTAACCAGATGGTCTGGACTGGGCCTGGCCAAAAGTGTAACGTTTTTTCCGCTATCCCCAGGCCAGAACGTATGGTCAGCCCTCGGGTCAGCCGCTAGTTATTGACTGGACAGAAACTGGTGATTGGCTGATTAGCCACTAGTTAGAGGCCAGTCGGCCGCATGTTGGACTCTTTTCATTTTGTTAATGACTTCGAAAAAAGTACTTTTTCACTTGAGTTTATTTAGCTGATCAGTGCCAAACGTATTTTCTATCATTTAAGACACCTTGTAAATTTTTCTAAATATGTCAGTGAAAAATTTGCTGATCGAACTTAGAACTTTTTTTGTTCTGGGACAGCTGATCAGAGCCAGTCCTGGAACAGACCAGACCTGACACCGCAGACTGCCATGAAGTTTTTCCACACGGGGATCGTAATATGTGATATCTGGCTATATATTGTTCAGAATAAGCATGTAACAAAGTGGATAAAATATTATCTCATTGAAAGAACCAAGTTCTTGACTTAAAAATAGAGATATTTATTTTTAAAAGAACGTAACTTATACAAATATACGCAGCTTAAAATGAAATAAATATTCCATTGACTTCAAAAATATCACCATTGTTTAAAATATATAAATAATTTAAATATAAAAATTTTAATATAGCATTTGCTCGGAAGTTTAATGTTATAATAATTATAAGTGAATATTATTTTAATAGTAATATTTGAATAATTTTAAATTCTCAAAATATTTCAAGCACAGTCAGTGCTGATGCTGAGAACAGAGAAAGCATAGTATTTTCAGGTGATTTATCCAGATCATCACATCTTTTTATTACAATTATGGTGAAAAATGGTGGTTAACTTATAAACTTGCGAACTTATTTCTATTGTGAGATAATATCTATTATTTATGCATATGCTATGCGGAACCTAACGGTATTAATTTGTCCTGAACTACTGAGACTTGCAAATCATCAGAAATTAACTACCGAAATAAATATTAGTTTAGAATGATCAGTCGTTTCTTTTTAATTAAATAAATAAACGTTTCTTCCAACGGATTTCGTAAACATTTCATTCAAACAAATGTTGTTTGCACTGAAATAAATGTATAATTGAAACAAAAACACTGGAGTCCCGCTTTACCGGATCCTGATATACCGGATAAGGTGATCCAAGGGGCGAGAGAGAGGCCCTTGCAAGGTCAGCAAATTTGCGCAGTTTACTGCTTGCCATCATAAGAAGCCACAAGCAAGAAAAAGAAGAAGAATAGTATGAAGGGTCCCGATTTACCATGAAGTCTATTGAGGGTACACCAAAAACGGCCGGTAAATCGGGACTCCCGAGTACGCCAAAATGTTAAATTAAAAAAAACGTAATTCAACTTAATTCAATTTCCCCTAATAATATAGATCAATATTTACTTGTAACAAAATTTTTTTAATGTATATAATTATTTATTCGCAATAAACGGATCAACTCTTAGCGTCGGATACATTTTTTCAATTCGATGAATAATTATTTATCTGGAAAAAATATTTCTTTTACCTAAAGAAACCTAAATTACTTGATCCACACATCCAAAGAATCGATTTGACTGAAATGATGAAATATTTCTTAGGGTGTGAAAAACAGATTCAATGAAACTAGGTTCTTAGCTTCCAAGAAATGATTTATGTGTCTTAAATAATTTTCACATTTATTTGAAAGAAATACTTCCTTGTATAAAAGAAATATCACCAAAGAAATGCATTTCCTTGGATCAAGCATTTTTTTTCATCTATGCACAGAAGCTATTTTGTCAGTGATTTTTTTCTATTCCAGAAGGTTTAATCCAAATCGATGAAGAGCTGTCTATGATATCCGCGAATCTTATGTTAATTCGAAACTAAAAAAATTGTAATTGCACCTTATAGACATATAATATTAACAAGATCTAAGAAACTAAAACAATTTAAGGATTGAAAAATTTTAAGAAATTTCCGAGAAATTTCATTTCAAGAATTTTCAAGATTTCACAGAAAAAAAAACAAAGTGTGAATCTAACGCTAATTTCAAGGTACCATTTCCCTGCAACAAAAATTAGTCTTGGTAGTGTGAATGGTACCACTACACAAGGTATCATTTCCCTCAGACTTGGGGTACGAAACGTCACCTGCTGTCAGTTGTTTTTACAGTTTTGTGGCAAAAATAATAGACGAGAGTTTCGTACCCCAACTTCGAGCGAGATGGAACCCCATCTTGAAATTAGGTGCAACCAAGTTTATGATGATTTCCATAATATTTGAGAAATTTCAAAGGCTTTCAATTACGTTACAGTAACTCACATATTTTTAAACGACTAAACAAAATTAAAATTTTAGAACTTCAAGAGATTTATAGCAAATTTTATAAGATTCAAGTGTAGATATTAAATATAAATCAAATCAAAATTTAAATTCCTCTATAACGTTCAACATTAAACGCTGATAACATTTTTTTTAAAGTTCGCAGTAATCAAGCTCTTTCGAAATTCCACTTTTCAAAAATGTTTTAGCAATTTTAAATTTTGGATATTTTTAAATTTCTGATTTGACTCTCTTGAGATTTGAGTTGCTAGTAAAATTGGAACATAAGAAAAATCTGAAAATCACAAAAAAATTTAATCAACTATTCAGAAATTTTTATTATAAACTGAAAACAGTTTGCAATTTGATACTAACAAGTGTTAGAATTTATTAAATTCTGTCACTGGTGATAATGACAGATACGATAGTGTTTTATTAATTGCTGTCATTATTTGCTGTGAGGAATCTATAGTTATTTTCCACTCCTTTCTAGATATCGATAATAAATTTTCTAATGAGGGTCGCAATTCAACTTTGGAATTGATATCACTGCAGAGTTGAAGATAGAAGACCTCACAGCTGGTCCATATTTCCACTATTTCATTTTTGCCTCTAAAAATATTTACTCTACTTTTTAATTGTCCCATATTTTTTCCTCTTCTAGCCAAAAATAAAGAAACGATTAAAATTTGAGGGTATAAATTCTATTTTTGAAAACGGCTATTCGAGAGACATTCGTTGACCTCTATGAGTCTATGGGTTCTCTCTCCCTGTTTCTGAATCACATTGAATTCTCTTAGATTCTACCGAATTCCTTTACATTATTTTCAATTTTCCGTAATTCTTAATTATGAATTTCCTTGGATTCCTTCAAATTCTCTTACATTTTCTCGCTAATTCCTTTGAATTCTTTGAAAATGTCTGCATTTTTTTTTTGAATTCTCATTAATTATTTTCAATTCTTCTGCATTCTTTGCTTTATTATTGTCTTGTTAGGTTAATCGATTTAAGTCACACAGCACTGTGGTTAAAAACTATTGTACGATACCTTTTGTTTTAAAACCTCGGTGTAACAAAGGTCAGTACACGGGTCACCCTCGCTGCTAAAGTATCATTTAAAGAGTACATATACCGTTAGACGACTCTACTTCACTGGGTATGGGCTTGTGAAATTTTTCTTTTCCGAAGGTAGGCTTATAAACACTGTATGAATTTACCTGCAACCATTGATAACCCGCTGCAGCATCTGACTTTATTAGAAGTTGTCGCATTTGCCTGGACGTTTGGCTAGGGGAGAGGAAAATTTCTGAAAACCACCTCCCGAGTTCAGCCGGTTTTTCCACAGTCGAGTTTAAAGGCAGACATTCGACTCTACCCATCGAATGCACACAATCATCCTCGGTCTCAAACCTCCCGCGCAACGTAGCTAAAACGCAGCGAATACATAACCTGGTTGCACGTCACGGATGGTCACCCATCCGAGTGCTATCCGCGCTCGAAATTGCTTGACATCTGGACTCTCCTCGAGTCGAGATTCACCGCACGTTAAATTATAATTTGGGTAAAGAATCCTAATTTGCGAAGCACTTAATTATGATAAAGCAATCAGTAACAAAATTTAATAGGAATTTTACCCTATTTTTCATGTAAGAGTATTTTAATTAGGTTATATGCGACTTTAGTTAAAACCAAGGAAAATTAAAAATCATAATATTATTTTAAGTCTTGAAAAATTTAATTTTTCAATTTATAAGACATGAAAGGAACATCCTAAAAGAAGCAACCACCACCGAGAAAAACTCTTATCAAGATACGGCAGGTCCCAAAAAACGCCATTTTTGACTCAGAAAGAGTTGCATAACTTTCTTATTTTAAAAAATAAAAAAAAAACAAGAAGATACTGTAGAGCTGTTATGTATCCATTTATTCAAATCTAATATTTAACTATTGTTTATAAAAATGGTTTTCCAATCAAATTTAAACTGAAAATATTTTTAAATGGTAAAAATTAAAAAAATTAAATGTGTATAAACTAAATACGAGAAAAACATATTATATTGAGTATTTTCTCTTTCCTTTCGCTTTTTTAGAGTAAAATTTATCCACAGACAGCTTTTAGTACCTGAATTTAACTTTAGAATTTAGAAGAGTCAACTATAAAAATATTATAATTGTAAAGCGACCTGATTTATCCATCTTGGATTTTGGAAACGCGTTAAACGAAACTTTAAGTTTAAGAGCATTCTAAATTTAAAAACACCATAGCTTTATTGAATTGTGAAAAGAACAGAAAAAAAGTAATACATGAGACATGAGTTAGGTCAAAACGATTAGTTGAAGCAATGAAACGAATTTCTGACATTTGGGACTTATGCCCTCATGCATGCCCTGGGACCCTTCAATTACGAACATAACACATTTTAGGGTGGGGTGGGGGGCGGGTCTAGTTTAGTGGTACACAGTGGCGTAGGTAAGGGGGTGCTGAAGGGGCTCAAGCCCCCCCCCCCCTCCCGAAAGTTCGTAATCACATATCTGTTGTAGACTGGAAAACTTAATTCTATTTACAACAGCTTGTGTCTATGTTCTGTTACCTGCGAAAATCAAGGCAGTAAAATGTAGATTTCCACATTTAAAATTAAGTGAACTCTAAGGTCAACGCCATAAAACAAGATTTCAGCACACCGAAGATTCAATTATAAGCATAGCTTTGTTCTAATCCAGAACAACTACCTGAAAGGTGGAAATTCGTGAGCGGATCATAAATTAGGAAGGCCCTCATTGTAGACTAAAGTGTTCTCAGAATCCATTGGACATTTTTTTTCTCGAATTCGCTTGCATATCGCCTTCCAATTTCTTCAAATCCTCCCCCCCTCTCCAAATAAAATTTTTTTTTTCAAATTATATTTCGAGATTCCGCAAGCCCCATGAAGTTTGACACCTATTCCCCATAACAAGACAAATACGTTTTTGTCAATTTTATTCATAACACCAGCAAACAAAAAAAACACTTTTCTGATCTATAGACGCGACACATATATTCCCATGTATTTTGGCCCACTGAGCACGAATCCGAGGTCCGTTTGACCCCAGCACATCTGGGTCAAAGGTATTTGAAGGTCAAATGGACAGAAAAGTAATTTGGGTGAAGATGGCTACTATAATTTAGGGTTTTTAGGTGGCTGAATCCGAATCCGGGGTCCATTTGAACTTTTCGAGTCAAGGTCAAGGTAATTTCAAGGTGAATTTCGTTCATTTTTCTAAAAACAAGTTTCTGACTGCAGATTCTGAAAGAACGGACGATTTTACCTCCAGATATGTATGTTTGTATTTTTCTATGACGACCTCTAAGGTCAGTTTAAGGTCATTTTATTTAAATATATAGATGGTTCATATGGGTAAAATATAGCTACATGGGACTAGACTGCTATACTAATATATTGTGGGGGGTCGCTAAATCTGAATCCGAGGCCCACTTGATCCCAGGGTGCCAAGGTCAAGGTCACATCAAGGGCGTGCCAGAGTTAGATCGGAAGAAAAAGTTGTCACCGATCCAAAATTTGACTTCTACATGTTTTTGGGTGAGTGAATTTGAATCTGAAGCCCGTTTAACACAACAAATCAGGACTGCAATCTCAAGTGCACAATAACCTTCAAACGCTATCCCCACGGCAGTTTATTTCAGACAGTCAGAAATTAGTACATATGTTTGGTTGCAAATTACCTTGTCTCAAATTCGCACCGCTTATTTCAGGAAACTTATATCGCGTGTCGGAACCCAGGGCACCTCCGCCTGGTGACGGCTGAAAATGGATTTTTTTTGCTTTTTATTTTTCGGCTAAACTCTTTCATGCAAAAATCAAATTTTTGAACAATTACACATTTTTCTTCCGACCTAACTTTGATATGACCTTGACCTTGGCATCCTGGGGTCAAGCGGGCCTCGGATTCAGATTTAGCGACCCCCACAACATGTTAGTATAGAAGTCTAGTGCCATGTACGATTAGCTATATTTTACCCATATGAACCATCTATACATTTAAATGAAATTACCTTAAAATGACCATAGAGGTCGTCATAGAAAAATACAAACATACATATCTGGACGTAAAATCTTCCGCTCTTTCAGAATCTGCAGTCCGAAACTAGTTTTTAGAAAAATGAACGAAATTGACCTTGAAAAGGCCTTGACCTTTACTCGACAAGTTTGAATGGACCCCGGATTCGGATTCAGCGACCCAAAAACCCCAAATTATAGTAGCCATCTTCACCCTAATGACTTTTCTGTCGATTTGACCTTCAAATGCCCTCGACCCAGATGTGCTGGGGTCAAAGGGACCTCGGATTCGTGCTCAGCGGGTCAAAATACATGGGAAAAATTCAGAAAAGTTCAGAAAAGAGCTTTTTTTGTGTGCCGGTGTAATCTTCAATATATTAGGTGTATGGAGTTGAAACTCAACATTTCTTTTAACAATTAGCAATAGAATACAATTAAAAACTATTTTTGCTTCCTCCAAATTCATTTAATTAAACCTTCCTCAATTTAAAAATGTCTAATACAATGTGCTAAGCTAAGCAATTGCCCGGCTGTGAGTGTGTGCGTGTGTGAGCGGATGTGTTATATGTGTGTTTGGAGGGCTTATTTTCCTCACTAATATCTTGAAACTAACCGAAGGATTTCTGAAAATATTTACTGCATTTTTTTACCACTCAATAATATTTTAAAACACGGGTTTTTATAGTAAAACTTTTTTCATTAGCATAATTCAAAGTTGATGCAAGAATATAAAAGATTCCTTGGCTCGAGACGAATCGATTGACCTATTATATTAATACATTTTATTAAAGAGTAGGGAAGTTATGGTAATTCATATATTTTAAAAATCGGTTTTTTATAGCAAAACTTTTTTCGTTAACATAATTCAAAGTTGATGCAAGAACAGAAAAGATGTGTTGATTCGAGTCGAATCGATTGACTTATAATATTAATACATTTTATTGAAGAGTAAGGAAGCTATGGTAATGCATAATATTTAAAAATCCGGTATTTTATAGTAGAACTTTTTTCTTCAACATAATTCAAAGTTGATGCAAGAATATAAAAGATTTCTTGGTTCGAGACAAATCGATTGATCTACGCAATATTAATACGTTTTTTTAAAGAGTAGGGAAGTTATGGTAATTTATATATTCTTAGAATCGGTTTTTATAGCAAAAATGTTCTGATTTTCACAATTTAAAGATGATGCGAGAATAGAAAATTTGTGTTAATTCAAGACGAATCAATTGACCTATGACACTGATACGTTTCATTGAAGAGTAAGGAAGCTATGCTAATGCATAATATTTGAAAACACGGTTTTTTATAGTAAAACTTTTTTCACTAACATAATTCAAAATTGATGCAAGAACGAAAAAGATTCCTTAATCTGTTTGAAACAGAAAAACTTTTTTTATCGACATAATTGAAAGTCGCCATATGAATAGAAAAGACTTGTTGATCATAAATTTTCAAATAGAATGATTCTGACAATATTTTTATAAAGAATTCATAGAGCTGGGAAAGGGATAGGGTGCGGCAGAACTTTTCCCTTCCCTTTTCCAGCTCGAAAAATTATCATTTCGAATACAAAATTTGATTTGTCTGATTTGTCTCTGTATTTCAAAAATTGTTTGTATTATTTTGTAATTTTCTATTTTTTGTAAATTTCCATTTTTAAATTGATCAAAATGTAGACTTTGGTTTGTGTATTGTTGAAAAAAATATAACTAATGCTTCCTCTATATGAGGGAGCAAATACATTTGCTAACGGAAAGGAAAGTGCTCGTGAAATGAGCATCATATAATTAAAAATACAAAGTGGAAACACTCGAAATCGTATTAACAGCCAGTTTAATAATATTCTCTTTCAATATTGCCAGAAGTTTGTGGTTTTTTCTGAAAAATTCGAATTTTTGTTAACTTCTCGCTTAGAGGGACTTGATAATTAGTGAAATTCAATAAATATAATTCTTTAAACAAATTATAGTTTATAACATTATCTCATATAGCAATGCTAGATAGTTCGGGCTTTTCCTGAAATTTTCAATTTTTTGTCAACTTTACACTTCATGAGGTAATAACTAGTGCAAGTTAAAAAACATAATTGCTTTAACAGTTTATTATCGATTATAACTGTCTTCTTTTAGATAATTAGAAAGTTGCAGTTTTTTCTGAAATTATTTACTTTGCTTTGACTTTTTAGTTATGAACCTATAATACATAAACAATGGAGATAATAATTACTTAAACAATCTTTTTCTTTTTTGTGATTATATTTGTCTGAAATAAAATGAAAGGCATGAAAAGGGCCCTTGTTGGCAGTTCTAGCATTAATATAGGAGAAGATCGTTATAAACAATAATAATTTAATGAAGCAAGTGTGTATGTTAAATTTCATATTATTACCTCACTCTAAGTGAAGAATTGACGAAAAGTTAAAAAATTGCACAAAAAACGCAACTATCTAGCATTAATATAGAAGAATATTTTTTTTTAACAATTATTCTTGTTTAATTATTATTATCACCTCGCTCTAAGTGAAAAGTTGACAGGAAATCCAAATACCAGAAAAAAACGCAATTATATAGCATAACTATAGGAGAAGATAGTTAAAAGAATAATAATTAGTTTGAACAATGATGTTTGTTGAATTTCGTTAATTATTCCCACACCCCAAGTGAAAAGTAGACAAAAAGTTGAAAATTTCAGAAAAAGCCCCAACTTTCTATCATTATTCAAAGAGATTATTTATTGAAAACAGTAATAAATTGTTCAAACAATTATGTTTGTTAACATCATAATTAAGTCATTTCATTTTTCGGATACCCTTTTTTGCCTTTCTTCCCTAAGCTCAGGGCGCCCCCCCCCCCCCCCCGAAAAAATTCCTGGTTACGCCGCTGGTGGTACATAATGGCAACAATGAAAACTCGGAAACCCTCGCTACATATAGAGGAGGAGGAGGATGAGGTGGTTGTGGAGGATACTGGGAGGTACGTTTGCGGGAAATTGGATTACGTAATTATAGGGATGCGGCCCCTATACTGCTGTACCAAGGAAAACCTGACGTAAGTGACATCGTTTAGATGGACTTTACCATTGCTAGGTATAAGAAAATATACCGAAATCGCAAAGTTGTTAGTACAGCAAAATAATGGAATCCAGTAATTGTTCTCTGGATCGATTATGGAGATCTTAAGCGTATTTTAATTTGTAATGCTTAATCTGCTGGTACCTTGAGCCTGCGGGTAGTACACCCTTCGATTGAGCTATTCCGGCCATGTATCACGTACCACGAGAGCGTGTGCAAATGAAATGCACATACATTCACGTATGGTCCAGGTTTGCGTGCTTGCAACCGGTGCGGCCCATTGGGTCCATTCGGCCCATATATTATCCCCAAGTTTCGACCCGTTCATCCATTCGTTCGGTTTCGATGGCTCATCTCCCCTCTGCCTCCTGTGAGGGAGATGAGTCAATATCTCTCTTTCTCGGTCGAGGGGCCGCGAGCGAACAGGTAAAAATGTCTCAACTTGGTGGCCCGTACTCAAGGCGGACGTCTCTTTTCTTTTTGTCTCTAGACCCGGTGGGTGGAGATCTGGATGAAGTCGAAAAGAGAAACGACCGTGGGGTGAGCCCCTATAAGCCTAAGGTGATTCTAATGGAACATAAAAAACAGCAGACGATTCATTCCTGTTATTAGCAACTTTTATGTTTTACATGGACAAGACGATTATCTTATTTCGGTTTGCAATCCTGCTATACCCTAGTTTTAACTTTATATCTTGCAAATTGAACTGTAGAGGGTTTCAAATTAGTGGCCTCAAACTGAAGAGTAAAAGGATGAAATTTGCAAACTTTAAAGCATGTAATACAAAGATTTCTATACGTAAATGGGGGTGTTTTTAAATTTGAACATCAAAACCCTCAAATTAGAAGTGTTTGAGAGTAGAGGCTCTCCAGCTTCAAACTTTAACAAAACAAATGGCGTCATAGTATTTAAATCATATATACTGGGTGTTTTTGTAACTTGAGACATCGAAATATCTAAAAAAATACACATCCTATGAAAAACATACACGTAATAAAAAACTTGTTATTTTTTCCCCGAATCGAAAAAAAATTTTCGAATAAAACTTACGTATTTCATACAGGAGAATCTGCATCTGTGATAAAACATTGGGATTCCCATTTGAAATTACGAAGTTACCCCCACTCCTGCCTCCTGGGGGGGGGGGGTAAATTTGTTCAAAGTCGCTTTTCACCCTCGAAAATAAAAAGTTTTTATTACGGATATTTTTTTCATAGGAAGCGTATTTTTTCAGATATTTCGATGTCTCAAGTTAAAAAAAACACCTGATACTATATATATTAAACTAAATCATGTACACTAACAACGTACCTGCGACTAACATGCTTGCCGTCACGGTTCTACAACACGGTTTGGGGTGGTTCAATGGACGAAGAACGAGCTTAAGGCCTTTGATGTCACCACACGTAAGATCATGCATATGCATAAAAGCTTGCATATCAATTCGTCAGTTTCGCGATTATACATTTCACGCCGTCAAGGCGAACGACGACTTCTGAATCTCCAGTGTCTTCATAAACGAATTGTTCTAAGTACAGCTTACATCGTTGCGAATGGCAGAGATCCTCTCCTAAGGATGGTCAGGAATTACGAGATGATTGGCGAAGGAGCCTTCCTTTAAAAAGCCGCGGAGCAAGCAGCCGAGACCCTTGGCCTGCATTTTAACATCAGAAGTGAGGAAAGTGCATTACTCCATCTGGATGCTTCACTTCTAAAAGCCGAAGTGAAGAAAGCAGAGGTTAGAAAATTTCACCAACAGCTACTATACAAGACAATACACGGAAACTTTCACAGAAATGTAGAAGAACAGTCCTTGTCAAAGGATCAAACTTTTGCTTTCCTCAAATCATCAGGGTTTAATTCAGTTATACAGAGGGTATTTATTTTCGGATGCCAGGACGGTGTCATTTCCACCTTAGCATACCGTGACCGCATTTTATGTCAAGAATTTCCCAGTGATAGGTGCAGAGCGTGTCATGCACACATTGAGTACTTAGAACACATACTATCGGGGTGTCCGACCCACGCAGAAACGACGCATATCTGTAGACATAATGCGGCCCTAAGAGTGCATTATTACCATCTTTGTCGCTCTTGCGGTGTTGGTCGCGACCCTGCCCTGCCGTACGCTCCAAGGGAGATAGAGTCAATTGTCCGAGACGAGAAGTGCCAGATTTTTTGGAACTACGATTTTCGGACAGCAGTCTGCGTTGCGCACTCGAGGCCTGACATTGTTCTCCAAGACTTCGAGAAACGAACTGTATTCTTTTTCGAATTCTCGGCTCCGTCCGAATGCAACATCACTGCAAAGAAGACGGAAAAGGAGACGACTGTACCCAAAATATTTGGTACGAATAATTGTCCTTGCGATAGGTGCTCTCGGAGAAGCGAAATTATCACTGGTTCGTAACCTTAAAGCCATACCCGCGTGCCAAAAATATGCCAAGGCACTTGCGAGATGGATGCAGAAAGCTGTCATCCTTGGGTCGCATTGTGTCCTCAAGACACACGAGGGTTTCGCCGGCCCGTCGTTGTGATTTCGTCGTTCCCTGTGACCACCCATCTCACGGTTGTGAGACGTGGCCGTAGGTGTGATTTACCGCGGTTCTACTGGGGGCTATTGACAT
>CAKNXH010058404.1:9178-31228 GCA_932178445.1 Andricus quercusramuli | reverse complement strand
AGGCCCTAGTCGGTAATCGGTAATATATATGGCGATTTCTGCACGGGAAAAAATTATTATTTGATATTTTGTCGCTCGGTAGCGTTTTTTTGTAAAACAAGTAGTTGGAATTTTGTGGTTATATTTTGGATTCTACGTTTAAAGTTATGCATGTTATCGCTTCAGTGACGGGATAAGGGATAATATTTTTGGATTGAAATGAAGAAATGTAATTTTGACAAATTCAATGTAACCGAAGAGGAAGTGCTGTCCCACATGAGCAACGTCTTCTGGAATGCAAAATACTGGGACGGTAATCGGAAGCAGAGGTCCAAATAACCATTTTGAATTTTTTTTTTTGGGTGATTCAAACCAATCTATTTAGACTATTACAAATTCCACGAATAGGAAAAAGTAATAATCCAAAAAATGTTCACCATTTCTCCCTCTTTTTTCAATTGGTTATTCTTGTCTCTAATGAGCCGAAAAGTGAAGTAGTTTAGAAGCCTACTTTTTAATTTTGAATCTTTTTCATACTCATTTTGTAGAAAATTATTCATGATAAAGTGGATTTCTGTTTCGATCTTAATTTCACATTTTGAATTATTTTTAAGGTGTTGTTAAAATAAAGCTCAATCCTATCAATTTGGTTTTTCATTTAATATTCTGTTATAATTATTTTGAAGCATTTTAATTCCTACTAGAATAGTAAATAATGTTGCTAGACTCGGGTAAATAATAGGGGCCAGACCGGGGACAGATCGGGCGTTTGATCGGGCCCCTAGACATGGCTCCGAGGTGGCTACGTGTTTCATGATGAGTCTGACTCGATTTCCACATCAGGGCCCGATATGAACGAGTCTGGGCCCGGTCGGGGCCACGGCGAAATTTCTGCACGGGTATGCATTACCATAACTTCCCTACTCTTTGATAAAATGTATTAAAACTATGGGTTAATCGATTCGCTTCGAACCAAGGAATCTTTTATATCCATGCATCAACTTTAAATTATGTTCAAGAAAAAAGTTTTACTATAAAAAACCGTATTTTCAAATATTATGCATTGCCATAGTTTCCTTACTCTTCAATAAAATTCATTAATATTATAGGTCAATCGATTCGACTCGATTCAACACACCTTTTCTATTCTTGCATCAACTTTAAATTATGCTAATGAAAAAAGTTTTACTATAAAAAACCAATTTTTAAAATATTATTGAGTGCTAAAAAGAATGCAATAAATATTTTTATAAACCCTTCTATCAGTTTTAAGCTATTAGTGAGGAAAATAAGCTCTCCAAATTTCATTAATTTATCTGCAACCGTTTTCTAGTTATCGTGTTCACAAAAAAGCGTGACATCCACACATCCACACACACACATCCGGACAATTGCTTAGAACATTGTATTAGACATTTTTAAATTAGGAAGGGTTTAATTAAATGAATAATTTTTTTTTGCAAAATGTAACCAGTACAAAGCTTCCTCTATGAGGAAGCAAAATTGACGAAAAGTATAAGTGTGGATTTTTTTAGAATATCCACTTTTAATATTTCGAGAAAAACCTCTAAAAAATGACATATACTTCGTCCCCGAGCGATGCTGCGACTTTAATGTAGAACCAGCCTGTTCTGAAATATATTTGGTCTTGTGATCATTAAACCCTCCGTTTTCAATAACAATACATATTTAAAAACGACATATTTTGATTCTGGAAATTTCAGCTTATATTTACAATTTTATTTTACATTTTTATCTTGAATTAACCTTACTGTTATTACTTCAATAATAAAGTAGTAAAAGTAAATAGAAAAATAATAAATAGTAAAAGTGAAAGTGAAAATATGTTTGAAATGAAAATAAAAATCTGGCGTAGATGATAATTTTGGAAATTAGCGTTTGCCGGTCTACGCGTGAAATGAAATGTCTGTTACTGAACAGGAAACGCTATTCCGCAAATTGAAGTAAATTAGGAAATTTAAGTCTCGTCTGGAATTGATCTCCGCTGCTTTACGCACGAAATTGCTGCTTTTCTCTTCCTCCAAATGCGTGACGCATTCTTTCTTCATCAACATTTTCCCCTCTCCTCGTCATATATTTTACCCTCGATTTTACCTCAACCTCTTACAGACAAGCTGGCGACTGAGTTTCTCTTATTCGTTTTTATGTGTGCGCTGTGCACAGCTTTCTGACATTCGATGGTTATTGATCTTATTAAATTTATTATTCATTATTTATCTTCAGTATTTAATTATTTGGTAGAATACTTAAGGGTATTGGCAAGGATTTGAATAATCTTACCGTCAATTTATAAAAACAACACAAACATTTTATTTATCGAAGTGTCTCGTCATCCCGAAATTCGGGATGAGTAGTCCATCCCCTTTTCCAAATGCCTTAACTTTTCGGGACGACTAGACACAGCCTTTATTTAATGTTTCATTTATTAAATAAAACGACTTTCATACTCAAATTAGAAGTACTAAAATGTAATGAAACGTTTGAATTTAGTTGTTTCAATATTGCTTTTCTCCAGTCGTTTTTCCTCAATGCCGATTGGGTAATTCGAAAAACTCGAATGAAAGAATGTTGCCAAATTCACACACATAATTAAGAATTCAGTTTCAGGTGAAGGGCAATGACAAAGAATGTCACATTTTGTGTGCATAATAAAACTGACCGCAGAATGAAGATTTATCAATTTTAAGGTCTTATTACTTAACCAAAGACAGACGTATTCAGCAGAATTTAAATATGTATTTCACATAGCAAACGTAACTTTTTTGTCAATTATCAATCAAAAGTTGTATTTTTACAAAAGGTGACAAATTGCTATTTTTCAATCTTTTATCGCATCATTTAAATGGAAATAATTATTTTTGAAACCCAAAACGTAACACCTAATAAGGTTAATTTTTGCATCTTTAATACAAAATTTGAACTCTTTTTTTTTTACTTTTTGATCCTGTAATATGACAAATTTCACTTTAAAATGGACAGTGTTTAGATTCTTTCCGCATTGTCGGAGATGGATATGTCTTGAAGAGATAAAAATTGTTCAAAAACCGCTATTTTGAGGTTTGGCATTTGGTAACAATTAAGTTGACGTCCTCGTTATTCAAAAGCTCTTAAAATTTCGAAGCACTTGGCTAATTTTATTTTCTTTACAAATTTTTTAAATAATTTTTAACCTTCTGATTGAGCGGTTTAATTAATGAGTTCTGTCAATTAAGTTACTTACCAAAACCTAAAATTTATAAACGCTCTTTATTTTGACATTTTCGTAGCTTAAAAATGCTGAAATTTTCAATTCATTTATTCACGATTTAATAAGTGAGTTTACGATTAATGTCATTTTTTTGGTAAGTAAATAAAATTAATTAAATATTTCAAAATCCGAATTTGGCAGATTCGAGAAATCAAATATGCAATAACTAACCAATGTTTGATTTTCTCTGATCGTTCTAAAGTTTTTTCAGGAATAACAGCAGCCTTTCACCTAGGAGATCAATTATGTTCATGTAAAAAACTTTTATTTCCAAATATATTCCAAACACTTTTAGTGACAACAGTCATACAAAATTTTATAAAGAGTCATCCACAGATTGCGTAAGACATACGTAAGACATACGTAAGATACATGAATGTTCAAGAAAATGGTCGAGTTTTCAACTGAAAAAAAAATTTAGAACCAAAAATGGATGAATTACATTTTGAGTCAAAATAATTCATTTTCAACCAAGAGAAAGAGAATTTTCAAGAAAATAGTTAAATTTTCAACGAAAGTTATGAATCTTCGATACAAAAATGAATTTTAAACGAAAAGTGTAATATGTAGCTAATATTTCCACCAAAAAATATTTTTATTTTCAATCGAAAACGCCGAATAAAATGAAAAAATACGACTTTTCAACAAATGAGGAATAAGAGGAATTATTAACAAAAGTGTTGAGTTTTCAACCAATATAGATTTTTCAGTCGATAAGAAAAAAAATCTCATCCAAAATGTTGAGTTTACAAGACAAAAAGACGAATTTACAACCCAAAAATATGCATTTTCTACCAAAATAATTAAATTTTCAACCCAAAAAGACGAGTTTTTAACAAAAATAAGTGCATTTTCAATTAAAAAAGATCAATTTTCTAGCAAAAAATGGAATAGCTACATTTAAATTTGAAAAATTAATTTTCAGCAACAAAAGACGATTTATCAACACAATATTTAAATATTTGAACAAAAAAAGAAGAATTTTTTAATAAAATGATGTACCAAATAGTTGAATTATCAACCCTAAAGATGGATTTCCTACCAAAAAAGACAAAATTTTCAAATCAACAATTCAATTTTCTACCACAAATGATTAATTTTTAACAAAATACTTGAATTTTCAACAAAATTTTGAACTTTTGAAGACATTTTTAACCTAATAGTTAAATTGTAAGCCAAAGAAATAAATTTTCAACCAAAACGATGAATTAGTCACCAAGAAGATTAATATTATACCACGAAAAACAAAGTTTCAACAAAATACGCAGACATTTTTTACCTAATAGTTGAATTTTAATCCAAACATGGAATAGTTAATTATCAATAAAATAAATTAATTTACAACAACAAATTTCAACAAGATAGTTAAATTTTGAACAAGAAAAAAAGTTTTTCAACTAAAATGATGATTTATAACCAAAAAAAAAATGAATTTTCAATCAAGTAGTTCCACTTTCAACCAAGTAGTTGAATTTTGAACCAAAAAAGGTTTTCAGTCGCTGTTTACGAATAGCTAAAATCTTGAAAATTTAATCAAATTGTTATGTTAGAAGAAAATCCTGGCACCAACGTAAAATGAACAGGGTGATTTGAACAAGAACTGATTTAAATAACCTTTAAATTACAAATTTTTCCGGTTTTCTTTTTAAGAGGTATTACTTGAAAAATATGGAAAACCTCTAAAGTGTCAAGTTTTTAAGCAAAATTTGTCATATTACAGGATCAAGATGAAAATATAGAAAAATGGATATTTTTCATTTATTGTAAAAATACCATTTTGACTTTCATTTAACAATGAAGTTACTTGTGCTTACGTCAAATATAAATTGAAATACTGTTGCATGCGTTCTTCTTGATTAAAAAAAAAGTTAGTCGAATTTATTTCTTCATTGATGAATAGTTCATCCGGAAATATCTGGAAAATGTATTTCTTCTAATTTTTAAATGTTAAAAAAATATTAAGAGTATGGTGCCAATTTATTATACATGCGACGAGTCATGTTTTGGTCATGAAAAAAATAATTTTCTAATTTTACAGAATTGTAAGTAAATGAAAAAAATGGTTTCATTCATATTGAATTTACTGGAATTTTCTCGCTGTATAATAAAAAAACTTCTGTAAATCATACGCAACGTTTTCAAATTGCATAATATTTTCTGTAAAATCTATAACAAAATGTTTAAAAATGAACGAATTAATAGAATTTAAAAAGTCAAAAATATATCTGAAGATCTTGAAGAGATTACAGGTATTTGAACTAATTTAAAATAATTTTAGAAGATTTCATACATTTAGCCCTGTACGAGCTGGAAATGGGCTATTCTGAATGAAAATTCCGTAATAATAGACAGTTCGTTCTAATTCATCGACTGTGAAATTGAATGTTTGCATTACTTTTGATTTATCAGAACTTTGCAATGCTGGGAATCCGGTATCGTTGAATCGTTTTATTCTAGATGCATCAGTGTTAGCTTCATTTTAATGATAATAGATTTATTGCGCTCGAGAATTTTATTTTGTTTCATAATTTTTATCTGGAAGCATGTAAGTGGAAAAATATTTCATTATATCATATCCAACTTTATTTGAAACCCCCGAGGATGAAACCCTTCAAATATTGAAGCTTTCAAATTAAAAAACAAGAACGTTTTTTGAGTAATTTTTACACCTTCATTCCCCCACTTCCATGCTAAATATCACAAGACGACTCCCCTCCTTTTAAATAACATGATGTCACGAATGGAACCTCCTGCATTGCAAATTCGTTAGCAAAATTTCTTGCGGATAATTTTAAAGATCTCGATTTGGAGTAAATTTTTTTCATGATAATATCATAATTTGAACTGGGACGTCACGTGAGTATAAACCCCCACTCCACAAATTTGGAAACTGCCCATTTTTGAAGGTTATCAATTGTGAAAATGTCTGAAATAAAAATTATAACATCATTTCTGAAGAACTAAGAAGACTTAAGTAATTTTTTTGCAACTTTTTTGCGCACTTTGATTATTTTGCACACCGGCAGATAAAGTTACGCATGCGCACTTCAGAGATAAGGAACATTGGACATCGGCAGTTTGAAGATTATGTTACAGAGCTTTTGATGTCAATGTTTCAGAGCAGCCTTTAGCTTGCAAATTTGTCGGACGATTGTTGCAAAAAATAGCACGTGATACATGTACGCTCAAGTAATTGTTCGGTCATGTGATTTCATGTTTCGTCTTCAGCTGTATTACAAATCAAGGAGATGAATTAGGGGCCATCCATAAATTACGTGACACTTTTAGGAGGGAGAGGGGGTAGCCAAGTGTTACACAATGGCGAAAAATTGCGTTACGTAATTTATGGATAATCCCTTATCAACACCTACAAATTAACTGTCGAAGGTTCGAATCCCCATACCTGCTGATTTAAAAAATGGTAATATACCTATGTCTACTGAAGCTGATCAAATAAGCAAATTAATATACACTATACACTGTTAGTAATGTGGGTATATTTTATTTCATCTTTAACTTCCCATTTATGAAAATATAAGATTATATAATTTCGAATATAATTTGCAAAGTATTTATTACAAGGTATCTTATATTAACATGGGTAAAATGATTTGATAAAGTGGGGAATATAAAATTTAAATTTTACAAATTTCTAAATTGAAAGGCATTGAAGATAAATATTATACCAAAAACATAACTGACAATATTAGAAAGCTTAAAAAAATTTTTTTTCAGAGAACGAGAGCTGCAATATGTAGATTCTGTAAACGCTACTGTGAGAGAAGGCTGGATTACTCTTAATGTTAGTGGACCTCTTCAACATTGGGTTAATAATCCTCGCGGTAATCAAGGATTTTACCTTTCTGTACATCCATCGGATCGATCTGGTGAGTACATTTTTTTAAATGCGTTTATTTTCGAAACGTAGATCTTAATTTAAATGGGTCGTTTCATTTTATGCTTTCAATTTAATTTGAATTCTACCAACAAGAAGATATTTCTGAAACTGTATTCGTTTCTGCTTATTCTATTTTAGTCTGCCATTCAATTTTTGACCCGAAACAGACTCTTCGAGAACACATATACTGGTTTTAGTCTTCTATAATCAGGTCACTTTGCTTGAGATTATAATTATTAAAATAGCAGACTTTGTTACAAAATTATATTTTAAATAAGGAAAGCAGAGTTTCAATTGAATATATAAATGCTAGGCTTCAAAAGCGGAAGAGAAGAATCCACGTTTACAAGACAGAAAGCGAAAGTCCATAAGCAATATTTTCTTCATACCTGTGCGAGCAATAAAATTCTCCAGCAAAAATTATATTACAGAGTAAGGTAATATCAATTACAAATTACAAATTATGAATGACAAAATTATGTTTTAGAAAGAAATTTCAACTTTCATTTTGAAGCTATTATTATTTTATTTTAATCATACAATTTGAAAAGAGAATGTAATTGCATTTTTGAGATAAATAACAGTAGATATACATGTGAAATAATTTTGTGTGATTGATAAACAGGATAATTTCGTTTTTTTCTTTCAAATATACTCCTAATATATAATTAAATATACTCTTAAATATACGTGTGCTTTCTTACGGAAATTTGCTGAAGTCTAGATCGATAATCCTAAATTTAGCTCTCGTTCAACTGGTCGGATCGGTTTATTTTACTGGCGTTTGTTGGATACAAGCACGTTCACCGAATGCTTTAAAATGTTGATTTCAAAAATATTTTAGGCTTTCATCTGTAAACTTCATTTTAGTGGGATTTTAAGAACTCAAAAAAAAAATTTATAAGCATCCTATTCTATAAATTCATAAAGAAAGATAAAGAATATTTTATTATCATAAATAATAATCTGTCTATTTTCTCAAATAACTTTTTCGAAGTGTCTAGGCACATCAAAAATATTTGGTTTACGCTTACCGGATTTCGGTCAATCTAGCTGCCCTTTACAGCCTCCGTGGGCTAATCGAAAATATTTGTTCTACACTCCCCGAATTTCGGTGAACCTAACTTTTTAGAAATTAAGACAAAACTGGAACGTTTTTTTGCCAAATGAACTAAAGTAGAAAAAAATAACAATTTTTAAAGGGTCATTCAGAAATCACGCGGGGGGGGGGGGGCGCCGGCTTCAGGGTCTGAAGTTCCTGAAAAATGTATCACGTATTTTGTGAATGGCACCCTAATACTATTAATTGCAAAGCTATGAAATTCTAGGGTTTTAGAACTTGAACTGCTCTTAAACTTTTAAAAGTCCAAAGCTAAAAGATAAATATAACAACTTAAATTAAATCAAAATTCAAAGGAATAATTTAAAAAACTTAAATTTTTTGTTCAAAATCCTCTAATGCACTCATCCCTCTTGCAACGACGGCACTGACTATCTGAGCGTATTGGCTGTCAACGGATGTTCATGGGGGGGGGGGGGGGGGCAGAAGTAGTCAAGCGTGAAGCCGACACTCGTGCAGGCGGAGCTCCAGCGAGGGATGAGTGAAGTTTTAGATCCTAATTTAAAATAACTATTTTTCGAAATATAATTATCTGATAAACTATTTTTTTATATGTCTTGTGTATGAATATCTACAGGTAATAAGTCGGAAATTACAAATATACGCATATGAGTATGTGCTTTCTCATTGCTACACCTGTACCTGTTCTTTGCTCTCACTTCGCGTAAAGTACCTCCTGCGTTTCTCACCCAGCGAACAACACGCTCCTTGAACTCAAACAAGATGTAAATTAAATTCAAGAATCGAAAAATAGTAATAACTATAAATATTTATGATACATTTTATCACCACAGTGATATTTAAAACATGTATCGTGAATCATTTTCAGCTTGCCTTATAAATTATCAGGGACCATGGAAGTTTTTGTGATCCGAATTAATTAAATTAATTATTAATTAGAATTGAAATTGATATGCTTTAAAAATTTAAACATTTTCAGAATTGAAGGAATCGTTTTTAATTGGGATTTAGATTAGACTTCCGAACTGGGACTCTTAGTTTGTAGGTGCACTTATAGATTAAGTTGAATTAGATATAGAAAATAATTTTGTTTCGTATTCGTGCAGATAAGTTCGAATAGCCAGCATAATTTTCATTCCGATTGAATCCTAAGCTTCAAAAAAGGATTCCAAGAATTTTTCTAAAACGTATTGGGTCGGATTTCATACGAAATGCGGATTGAAACGTATAAGTCGAACTGACTCGGAAATGTTTACAATTCATACGAATTGATTATGATTCCGATCAAATCCTGATCGCATTGAAAGCATCATATTCAATTCGGGTCAAGTCGGATTGGATCGAAAAAAACCGATTGGTTCGGATATTATATTCAGGATAGATGATACAGATTTCGTACAGACGTACTCAAACGCATTCAAACATATTCACATGGACTCAATGTTTCAAATTCAAGCAAATTTATTTTGTTCTTATTGAATTTTCAATTTCCACAAGGAATTTCGTACGTAGTGCTAATCTTCCGCTACACTTTTGGAAATATAGTCAGTGAAGGTCAGAAGATAAATGGCATCGTCTTGTCTTAATCGACTTAGTGGAGACGCGCGTAGGAATGGGCGTGGGGAAGAGAAATACGAAAAAAAAAGAAAAGAAAAAGGAAGAAGGAAAGAGTCCCAGATCATAAGATAAGTTTGCCCCCGAATCCAATTCTGCCACCGAATTCCAGATGAGGTCTGAGATGAGGAAGAGAAACCCTCTGATCCTTTAGATAAACCCGGATACACCTGTTGCGATGCTTCAGCTTTTGAAAATTGTTATTCTTCACCAGGTGTATCAAAATATGTCGTTTGGAATGTCACATTTCTTGCTGAGATCAAAGACTAAATATTAGATTTTTATCCTATCCACGAAATCTAATTTAGCTTCCATTTTAGATACACAAACATTGAGGAATAATTAGGGATGGGCTGTTTAAGATCAAAGGGTCGCGCAAATTAAGTTTCTGTATATTTGACATGATTTCTATGATATTTGTAATCGAGAGATTAACTACTAGCGACTTTAATGTACAAATTCAAGAGTTTTAAGAATTGTAGAGGATTCAAAAAATTCAATAGAATACAAAAATTAAAGTAAATTTTGGAGACTTCAAGTGAATACAATCGAATTTAAAGGATTTGAACAGATTTTAAAGAATTCAAAAAGATAAAAATAATTCAAAGTACTCAACTGACGGCTGTATAGCTGCCAGGTGATTCTCGATTCGTTAAGTCTCACGCATTAAGCTCGGATGAGCGCGATTAGCGCGCGGACGGGTGACCATTTGTGATTTTCGCGAGATTTTCGCTTGGGGGCCATTCACATTTTACGTAATGTTTTTTTTTTCTACCAGATATACCCCCCTCCTTACATTATGCTTTTTATTTACACACACATGCAAAACTCTCGATTGGCCACCGTTTACAGATATCGAAAATGGTCGATTTTGCATCGTGCCCGGAGACGATGAGCAAAATCCCTATACCATCGGTTGGCAAAATGCTTCCACTAGAGGGAAAAATGCTCTCCATAGTTACCAAAACATTTTGCTCACTATGTTCACATCTTTCTGTGTGAAGTTGGGTTAGTCATTTGTTATTGTAGTATATTTGATGTCTGTAAACCGCAGATAATCTCAGGTTTTGCATTGCAATTTGTAAAGAAAATTATTATTCGATACACGAGGCCTCACGGGCAGGTGCTCCCTGCTTGTGTGAAGACACTGAAGACACAGCACTAACCCTTCGGCTCGTCTTCGCCCAGCCTTCGAGTTCGAGCTGGGCCTTCTCATTCATAGTGCGCGCAAACCGCCCATTTGTCCTATCTTATCGAAATATACTATTTCTATAGTAAGTGTATGTAAATATAACATTTGCGTAAAAAATGTGGACCCCCTACCCCCTTTTAATGTTACGTAATATGTGAAAGTTCCTTTAGTCGTGTTTTTTTACTGCGTAGACTCCCCCCTTCGTGTCAATATTACGTACGATTTTTCCTACCCCGTCCCGCCCCATGTTTTTTGCTGAAAGCCGTTTATCAACGAAAGGGACAAAAAAATTTAAATTTAGTGATAAATGATTCTATGGTCGTATGATTGTTGTACTTGAAGTAGCGATAAAACGTCCGTGGACAAATTGATTTCCAGAAGAAATATTGTTGTAAGATTTGAATGTATACAAAAATTAAATCTAATAAAATTCCAAATCGGACCATTATAGCCGATTTTTGAAAAAATGTTAACTATTTTTTTATTTAATAACAAAAACGTAAAAAAGCAAACAAATTTTGACTTTTGATGTGTACCGTTAAAAAAAATCTTGAATTCATTCAAAAATATCTATAAAACATGAAGAAACTATATAAAAAAGACGTTCAATAGCAAGGTTAATGTTTTAATAATGGTTGAATTTGTTATCAACAAATAAGTAAATGAAAATGGTTTCGTGGGGATTCGCAGCGATTCGTTACTCGATTCGCACTAAATTTGAACAATTTATAGACAAAACGAGTTTTTTTAGTTGAATTATATTTGATCATCCAATAAACATTGATAATTTTTTAAACCAATTACCAATACACTATTTAGGTATTTTTGAAATTCAGTGATTTCAAAAAAATATTTTTGGAATTCAATGAATTTCAAAGGAATGCAATAGATTTAAAGGGAATTCAATAAATTCAAGGGAAATCAATAAATTCAAGGAAATTAAAAAGTAGTATTGGTAGTGGTTAACTCGCGTTTATATTATTCAATAGTTTTAATAGATTGCCTGTTTTTGCAGTTATATAATTTTGACATAGGGACAACCTGCTACTTTGTTCCTCATGATACTGGATTAAGACCCAAGTTGTCTAGGATCGCTGTTTAAAAATCTAGCTTTTTAGATTATTAGCTAGCCTTTGTTAGCTCGCAAGTTTGAGAGCGCCTAGGGCGCGCGGTCTTTCTCTCTCGCGCTTCGCGCTCGCTAATCTATGTACCTCGCGCTATGCGCTCGGCTTTTTTTCGGTTTTCGCACATCGTGCTCGGCTTAGATAAAAAGAAGATATATACTTGCAAATACAGTCCAAACTCTGAGCATTTCCGCCCCGAGCATTGCCACTTTCCCAATTTCTCGCTTGAGCGCAACCCCCACTTTAGCGTCGGTCGCGACCGTTGCATTTCATAGCTAACGCTCCGAGGATTGCCGGGAACGAAACGGCCGAATCTGAAGTTTTTTTTCGTGCAAAATCTTGAAGTTTTTCAGTCAAACAAATTGTTCATTTTATTATACATATAAGAAATGAAATATTAGGAAAACTGTTCGTTATTCAAAATTATTTTTAATTCACTTAAAAAAATTTGCTATGATATAAAATCAAATTTATGTACTATAAGGTATCAACGTTTCTTGCACAAATATTTTGGAATATATTGCAGTATCAAAGATAGCTAACTAATCAATTTTTATTTTACGTTCCGTCAAATATTTGAAGGCTTTGCATAAAGATGTTATGGATGAATGTTCAACATAAAATGTGAACGTTAAAACCTGAAGAAAACCATGCAAAATTATAAAATCGCGTTCAAAAGATATTAGATGTCTGATTTTAGCTCCTTTAATATGCATTTCTATGAGAAAACTGCTCGCAGTATTATTGCGCAGTAAAAACGTGGGAAAGAGTGAAAGAATTTTTTCTTGAACATATTTTAGCTGTATCAGTTTTTTAATTTCCATTTTTCAAATGAACTAATAGGTATTCCCACTGCTGTAAAAAAGCTTTTCATTGTTTTTTTTACGTTTTTCATGTATTGTTATAAATTATAAAATTACACGAGTACATCAAATTAAGTTTATAATTGACAATTCGATATTTGAGTTTCTCTTTGTTAAAAAAAAAAAAAAAAAAACAAGCAAGACGACACAGTAATTATTAATGCACTGCACGAGATTGCATAGGTTACATTAAAAGTGAGGTGAAATATTTGTCACTTTGACGCTTTGTTTACATTTATTCTAAGAATCGAAGATACCATTAGGTATTTTCACTTCAACCATTAGCTAACTTCACTTCGTTGAGTGCTGAGGGGAAAACAATAGATCAAATGCATGGGACAAAACTTTATTTTGGTAATATCTTCATAATGAATAATAATTATTAATATTTTATTATGTCATTGAATAGTTCTTAAAAAATAAAAACTATTTTTCAAATACATTTATATAGAAAAAATTAGTTTTTACGAAGATATTAACAAAATAGGGCAAAAATGGAGCGAATCCCATGCATTTGATCCATTGTTTTTCCCTCAGCAGTTAACGAAGTGAAGTTAGCTGATTATGAAGTGAAAATACCTAATAGCTAATGTTTGATTTTTATGTTCTACATCACGAAGGAATAGTAAGGAGTGGTATCACCCTATGTGTTCGGTGAGTAGAGGTGGGACAAGTGACGTCCAATAATTCGTTAATGCTAGCTACGAATGAAAACTCGAATGCTCCCCAGTGGACATGCGCAGAGCTGTTTTCGCAGTCACATGTTATACCCACTCAATATGTTACCTTTTGACATCTCGATGCACATGTAGGTTATGTTCGTTTGTTTATGTTCGTTCAATACAAAAAGTTCGAAACTTCAAACGCGTGTTGACATCGTTGGCATGGCAACCGCCAGTGCGCATGTGAACGGGGGAGCATACGAGTTTTCATTCGTAGCTAGCATTAACGAATTATTGGACGTCGCTCGTCCCACTCCCCACTTACAGGGATACTACTCCTTACTATTCCTTCGTGTTCTACATACATGTACACTAGGTACATAAAACGATTTTCGAGATAGATTTTTAACCTAACCGACGCGCGGCAATGCTCGGAGTTTGTCAGCTGCATTCTTCTCCTCCACACATTCGAGCGTGACCGAGCTTAGAGTGGGGGTTTATGACTTCTTGGAATTATACTCCCCTACAGCCCCGAAAACGGCAATGCTCGGAGTTTGGACTGTATTATAAAACAGACAAAACTTCCACGTTTTAAGTGATTGTTAAATTTCCTTTTATTTTAAATTCCTATACAATTTTATTTTTTATATGTTTCATGGGGTCAAAATTTTAATTTTTGATTTTTCAAGAAAATTAAAAAAATTGTTATGATAATTTTGTAGGGCTTGCAAAAAGCAACGTTTTTCTTTTCTTGACTTTTTTTTCATATCGTGCGTTGTTTGGCTTAAAATGTTGATTTCCGTTAGTTTTTTTTTTTGATTTTGAAAATACTATAACTTTGACAGTTATCTTTTTATCGAAAAAAGTCGTGAGGATAAATTGTTCAGATTTTTGAGTACTACGAATTTCCGTACATAGAATTTCGAAGTTAAAAAAAAATTATTTCGAAAATTTTGAGAATGCTCTAACTTTTTGAATTTTTATCAAAAATAGCTGGCTCACGAACTTGTCCTTTTCTTTTCGGGCTTAAAAAATGTGCCAAAGCTCAATCCAATCTGATCATTTTTTCGAAAGTTATCGTGCCTACAGACAGACTACAGACAGACACCTCGGTAAAAAACGTTTTTTCTAGCTCAGGGTGTCTCAAAACGTGGAGATTTGATGAAAACCGACTAAGTCAAATTTTACATAAAACCAATACCTTCTCATTAGGATGAGAATGTTATAATATAATATTATAAGAGAGGGTGAGAGAGGTATATGAGGTGTACGTATGTAGTTTGTTGTTTGCCGCGCCTAGATCATTTTGTTTCTTGCGTCCCTCACCTCAAACTCCTCTTCGCAGGTTTCTCACTGTCTCTCCTTTCCTCTCACGTCTCTCGTTCGAGCATTCGCGTAACCGGTTTACCTTTGATCATTCAATATAAAACACAAGATCGGTGCTACACCTTTAGATATCTTGCTCTTGGAATTGGTTACCTATGTGTGAAGATAAAACATTTATAGATGTATATGTGTATGATGTATGTAAAGTGCTTCTCGAAGAAGCGCGTCTTTCTGTATTGCGACACGTATATATATGTACTGAATATCTCTAGAAGAGTCTTTACAGATTACCTCGAATCGAAGGTTCTCCTCGGAAGTAGAAATGATAGTTGATACTGATTTTAAGCTTGGCTCCTTTAGGACCTAAAATTCTTTAATTATCATTCGGGTTCCAAGAATAAGGAAATTTCTAACAAAAGCGAATTCTTCAAATTGAAGAAGGTAAAGTACCTTTTTCAAAAATATCATTTTCCGCAGTTATTATCACAGGGGAGAGTCGGGTAGTACCAGCCACTTTAGCCTTTTTATTACTATTCTAGCTTGTAATGATGGTAATGGAAATATAACATGTTAATTATAATGTTAGTTGTTTTACCAATAACTCAAAAGCAGATATTCCAAGAATAATTCACTCGAGGAACAAAAAAGGTTATTCAAAAAGAGTGTCACGTAGTCCTGGCCACCGAGAAAATCGCAGTATGTATTTGGACATTTTACTATAATATTGAAGAACAGGAAATCGATTTTTGAAATTAGGACTTTTAAATTGTATAAACTGAAACAAAAATACTCATCGATAAAATCGAAAGCCATTAGAGGTTGCTGTGTTGACTAAAAGATGTTATTTATTAGTTCTTGATGAAAACGAATCAATTCTGACTACACGGCTGTGATATCTTACAAAAAACTGCCATGAATAAAGAAATATGTGGAATTAATTAACAAAAATTACAAGTCACATATAGTTTGCGAGTAAATTTATGTACCCCAACCAAAACCAATCGTATGTTTCTTATATTTTCTCAAATATTTGATAATAATGTTGGTCCATTTTTCACAAAAAACATTTGTCTTCTAGAGAAGAAATATTTAGATCGAGCTTTTGTTTTTAAGCTAATGAGGGATATGAGTCTGTATTTTTGAAATTATACTTTTCGAAAATATTGAAAGATAATAAGTTTGATTTATCATCACAAAAAGTAAAATTTATTCAAAATCGTGTGTGGTCTGTGCTACCCGATGTCCGGGCTAACCGACTTTCCCCTAAATGCCAGCACAGAAAAAACTAAGAATAAAATTTGTTGCAGGAAATTTTTTAGAGCGATAAAGTTTTGTTCAGCCAACTTCGCGTCTTTCAAAATACATGCGTTTGTCATGGAATAAAAAAGAAAGTTTACCCGATATTTGTGTAAAGTTTATCCTGTGAAGTTAATTTTTGTTGCAGAGAATCTTTCGTCGGAAATCGATGTAAAGTTTATCTTCTGTTTTTTCTGTGAGGTATATTTTTCTGAAGTTTTATCAAAACGCTGCAAGCAGCTGACAACTTCGTATAATATAGTTGTGAATGTGTTTGTGAATCTGTCTTTCGCTAAAAATTAGCTGACATCGGATTCACAACTTTATATGTTCTTGTCAGCTGTTTGCAGCGTTTTTATCCAAATTCAGATAAAAAACATCTCTGGGATTTACTGTGATAGCGTTATCACATCTCTGTCTTTTTCAGTGTACAATCACATATTTTTATCATTACTCGAGTTCAGCACTCATTGCCAAGATACGTCACACTCTCTGTTCTTCGTCCGGGAATCAGTTGAAATTAAGAACGAATAGCGAATTTTGTTACAACACTTTCAGATAATCATCCCTGTTCTTCAAATCTCCATTCTTTTCCATGCCCCCATTCTTTTGACTTCCACCCAGCGATCTCGAACATATTTTCTATAATTGTACAATGTAACAAATGTGTGACGCAGCGATGAAACTGACAGGTCACATTAATGTCACACGTGCTCTAGAATGAGGGTTCTATGATTTTTCTACACTTATTCCGTATCGAGGTAACTTAACCGTTACGGAATGATGTTACATAATGTAGTGCTATCGCAATTTAAGAATTTCGCATTGCTACAGATATGTAACGCAATGATGGAACTAATACGTCACAAGAATGTCACATTTGTTATATAGATCATTTGTTTAACAAGTTTTGTTATATAAGTGCTCCATACCCAATCCATAAAGCTGTTACGTTACTGTTATGAAACAACGTTCCAATGTCTTGCGATCAATTTTTTCACAATTTTAAAATGTAACCGATATATAACACAGTTATTCAACGAGAATATTAAATTTTGGGTGCAGTTCCGAATAGTACATACCTCCGGTTGATTTAAAACTGCGTATATTCATGTATTTTGACTCGCTGATTACGAAAACGATAGTGAAAATAACCGCAATTTTGATTTCCATTGTGAAAACCATGAAAAACCCATACATAGCATGGTTTTCGAGGGCCCAATAACTTTCGATATAACACCTTCATGCTTATCCTAGAATTATTTTCCAGAAATTTTTTAAAGGTGAATCTCTCTAATTTCTTTGCTTTTATTTTTTTCATATATTCTTTTTCGATACTTCTAAGAGTAAATCCTATATGAAAAAATCTGCCCGCTTCGCGGGCACATTCTCATCGCGCGCTTCGCGCGCGGCTCGCAAGTTTGAGCGCGCCTAGGGCGCGCACCTGTTGGATCTCGCGCTTCGCGCTCGATAATGTATTCACCTCGCGCTACGCACTCGGGCGCATTTGTCTGACATTTTAAGCTCAGTTCCTCTAGGCTTTCGCACTTCGTGTGCTCTTTATTGCGCGCTTCGCGGGCTATTAGTAAGTTTCATCGTTATGGCCTGATTTTGGTTTAATCATGTCAGTTTTACATATAAGGAAGAACTAATTTACTTAAGGTTCTACCGACCTTAAGGAACACATTCTCATCAAGACACTCGCGCTTCGCGTTCAATATTTAGTTTAAAAATGATGTAAACCTTGCGCACCACCCTCGTTTCTGTTCATCGTTTAATGGAAACTCAAAAGTTTGAACGCGCTCACGATGCGCGATTTGGTTGTCGCGCCTCGCAACGACAATATGTTACGTTCTATGTCCTTAGATAAAAATGACTAAATTTGTATTAAACATGTGAATTTTCGATTTTTCAAGAAAATTCAGAAAGTCGTTATGATACTTTTGAAGAACGTGCAAAAATAAACATTTTTCTCTTCTTGACATTTTTTCGTATCGTGCGTTGTTTCGCTGAAAATGTTAATTTTCGTTTCTTGTTTTGGATTTTGAAAATGCTGTAACTCTGTAAATTTTCAATTTATCGAAAAATGTCAATCGAAATAAATTGTTTGAATTTTTGAGAACTATGGATAGCCGTCCATAGAATTCCTTAATATTGAGAAAAATGGTCTACAATTTTTGAAAATGCTCTAGCCTTTTGAATTTTAATCCGAAATAGCTGGTTAACGATCTCGATCTTTCTTTTTGGACCCTGAAACTGTGTGAGAAAGCAGAATCCAATCCGATCAGTCTTTCAAAAGTTATCCGGTATACAGACGACGACGACGACGACGACAACGACAACATACAGAGATACTCCGACGTAAAAACTATTTTTTCTGACTCAGGGGGTCTCAAAACGTCGACATTTAATGAAATCCACGAAAGTCATTTTTCACATAAAATCAATACCTTCTCATTATGATGAGAATGTAATAATTCATTATTTTGTGTGCGATCAAAATTTGAATTTTCGATTTTTTCAAGGAAATTCGAAAAGTTGTCATGATATTCTTGTAGGGCTTTCAAAATGTAACGTTTTTCGTCTCTGGACTTTTTTTCATATTGTGCTTTGTTTCGCTCAAAATGTAAATTTTCGTTTTTTTGGGGGGATTTTGAAAATGCCATAACTCTGACAATTTTTATTTTATCGAAAAAAGTCGTGAAGAATAAATTGTTTGAATTTCTGAGTACTATAGATAGCCGTCCGTGGAATTTCTAAATTTGGAAAAAAATGTTCTAAAAATTTTTGAAAATGTATTAACTTTTTGAGTTTTCATCGAAAATAGCTGGTTAACGAACTCGATCTCTATTTTTGGTCCCACAAACTGTGTGCCAAAGTACAATCCAATCCGATTAGTCTTTCGAAAGTTATCCGATATACAGACGACGACGACAACGACAGACAGACAGACACCGACGTAAAAACCATTTTTTCTGACTCAGGGGGTCTCAAAACGTCGACATTTAATGAAATCCACGAAAGTCATTTTTCACATAAAATCAATACCTTCTCATTATGATGAGAATGTAAAAATACAATATTTTTTATCCAGGTAACCCAAATTTTTGAAAAGTAAAAAAACTGACTGATTTCCATTAAATTTAGTTCTGGGTGGGGGGAGGTCTGATCGTAAATTTAAGTTAAAAATTGAAAAGTTCAAAATTTTTTATCCGAATGGCCCACATTTGTGAAAAATTTAACAAACTGTCGAATCCCAATGAAACTCAGTTCTAGTGAGGGTTTTGGATAATAGGTCACAAATTTGAGGCCAAAGTAAAAAAATCTGAATTTTTACAGAAATGACGACCAAATTTTAAAAACTCGATCAAACCTAAGGGTTTTCGCAAGAATCAGTTCTACAGGGTTTTCAGACTGATTAACACAAATTTGGTGTCTACAAGTTGATGTTTTATGTGTAAGAAATTCCTACAAATAAAGCCTTCAAATTTGTTTACATATTTTTGGTAGCTTTTTCACTAACTAATAACAATCAAAAATCGTCTACTGCTGAGTCGTACGGAAACCTGTTGAAACATTGCATTTTTGCATTAATTTTTTCTTCATTTTGGATACAAAGTTTGCAATTCTTGTATTTGTAGTTTGAGGCGACAAATTTATGCTTTACCAAACCGAAAACTCCTTCGACCTTAGTCTCGTGGAACTCCATTACTTTGTTCGATTTTTATTGAGTCTCATTGAAGTTCGCCAGTTTATTGAATTTTTCAGAAAATTGGGATATTCGGATCAATGCTGTCGATTTTTTAAAATTTCAACCTCAAATTTGTGACCAGAAACCCAATCAGAATGTCTGAAAGTTTTGAGCAACTACGAATTGTTTGAGTACTTAAAACTATCGAGCTACTCGAAAGTTTCAAGAACCATAACGGCTTCGAGTACTCGGAATATTTGAGTTCCGGACTTACGAAATAATAATAATAGTAATAATAATATACCTTTATCACGGTTCTTATTGAAGAATAGGTAATTGCTTTTTGAGAAAAGTTAGGGATAAAATCAAATTTATTAATAATATATTAGGAAATATCACACCTTACTTTCCACCTATATTTTTTTAACGAAGAAAAATATCGATTTGAACTTACAGGAAGGCATGCTTTAATCTCTGTTTGTACGTCTTATAGTTAATTAAAATTTTACTATCTGAAACAGTAATTGTGTTTTTGACAAATAAAATAGTCATATTTTAGAATTTCACTGATGGATTAATGAAAAAATCACAAATTTATTTTACGAATGTCAATTTGTAAAAATATTGACGAATTTTTTAGTTATTTCGTTTACTAATTAATTAGTAAACGTTTCTTGTCTTGTTTTCTTCGGTATAAAATGAGTGAAATGGAAAGTGTCCCACATTTTGTAAACCTGTGAATACTTTGGTAAATCGTAATTCCGATTCCAAAACACTTATTTATCTCCACTTATTTATGTATATTCCTTGAGGAAGAATTGAACTGAAATATTTTAAGACACATATCAATATGTGCAAAATTGTATTGAAATATTATTTTTAGAATGTAGTAATTGATAGTTTGTCTATAATTCTGTTCGATACTGTAATGAACTACTTTGGTGTAGGTATTACTTGCTATACGTCCTTGACTCTCAGAATCTTGTGAAACTCCCGGCTAGACTACTCCTTTGGAAATCAATTTATGCCTGAACCTTCATAGAAATAAAGATGTTAATTAGATGCAGGTTTGTAGCTTTGATACAAACTTGCATCTAATACAATTCGATGTTTCATAATCTGTTTCGGAAGCTCTTGAAAGTTTACCACTTGATTGCAAATCAGGAAAAAATTATGATTTACTTTTGGTTAAAAAAAGTGAAATGTGTTCTTAATTTTTTTGTTTGCATGGCCTCGTCTAGGGTCACCGTGATTCGGTGAGCACAGAATAAGTATGGTTGGTGAGCCCAGAGGAAATTACATAGATGGGCGGCTTAAATTAAAAATTCTTTGCAATTTTAAAATTTCTTTTACTGCAAAGGCCGAAGCAGAGGTATCAAACTCAACATTTTTTGATTGAAAACGCTGAAAATTTGGAAACTTTATTGTAAATTAGAAGAATATTTTATATAATTGGGATGGAGTAAAAATTTAGTGATCGCTAATAAGACACGTGAAATCTTTATTTCCTAAAATCAGAAATAAATCCTTATAATTTGAATAACCATTTATTATGGGTTCTCGAGCTTAGAAACACAACAGCTATACTCGTTGCAAGTAGGTACCCTGGTCGGGAAAAGTGCAGAAGCAGGTGTCTGCAAACATGGTAAATGCGCATTCCTCCTAGGCAATTTACTAGCTTTCTCGAACTCAACTTGCCGTCCAAGGAATTATTTGCATATAGGTATACATAGTAATCTTAAACCGGAATCGATTATCTGGAATCAATGATTATATTCATCTCCATTTTTTACACTTCCTGGTCCGAAAAATTAAAAATTTAAAATACACCTCACGGTTATATTCATTTTAACAATAATAACTAATAGTCTTTCATTGAAATAATGTTTATTTGAAGCAACATTTTTAATCAAAATATAAACTTCTTTTATTCATATCCCCCTACACCACTGTGACAAACTTACGTAATAATTCACAGCGACGAAAAACTGGAATGGATGATTACTGTCCAAAAATTCGACTTTCGATTTTTGGTGATAACCCCCCCCCCCCCCCC